>CAAKHG010021859.1:8407-28306 GCA_901007715.1 Dactylopterus volitans
CTCTCTGAGAGAAAACAAGGCAAAACAGGACACACAGGAGAGAAAGACAGAGGATGAACACACACACACACACACACACACACACACACACACACACATCCTCCTTCCTTCCTTCCTTCCTTCCTCCAAACCCATTAAAGCAGACGGCTGTTCACCTGGCGGCGGTGCGGATCAGATGGGGGAGCGCACGGAGCGCATTGGAGCTGATTTCTGCGTACTTTGTGCGTCGCTCGTCGTGTGAGGGATAGTAGTTTTTCAGCTCGGGGGGGGCTGTGGGGGGGGCCCATGGACGTCCTGAGTGGCGACTGGTCGGCGCCCGAGTCGCCGGTGCGGGCGGCGGCGGCGGCGGCGGCAGCGGCCGCCAACGCGAGCAGGGGCGCGGACGCAGAGCAGCTGTCCCCCCGCACGCAGCTGGTCCTGGAGGTCCTGCTGGTGCTGATGTGTCTGGGCGCTGTGGCAGGTAACCGGACAGCTTTCCTCCGTTCGCGCTTCAGAATCATCCCGGACAGCCAAATTATAAATACTCGAATCCGCGTTCATGCATATGGTTATATATGACTCCGGTCTTACATTTAGTTTATGTAATCCACAGTGAAACCTTAATCTTATGGGCTCCAAATTCATACGACCTTTGAAAATGGTTAATAAAGTCTAACTAAAGACTTAAATAGTCATTAATAGTCATCGTTCAGAAGCTTTAGCGGGAACGACCACCAGGTTGGCAGGTTCTGGAAATTCGCTTAGCGCTTATGTTTATTTTGCTCCAACATTCCTCAGTTTATGAGGGGGGCCACCCCAGTCGACCATTTGACCTCTGACCTTCTTGATCAGAGGTTAACAACACATCGACAACTCTCTCAACTAGTTAGCATGTCACTGCTGACTTTATTCCATCATGACACTTAAATGATGGCTTACTGGTATTAATGATGCTAGACCTCACCTCTAATTGACATGGTTAACATTTTTAAGAGCAGAGGTTAAAAACTGCTAACAGGTGACGTGCATAAAAAATAATATCAGGACATATTTGTTCATGTGGTGACCCAAAAGCGATAATGACTATAACTGATCTATCAAACTACTTTTATTAGTACATCTATTTTTATAAGTTATAAAGGGTTATTAGGAGATGGTGCCTTTGGAGTTTTAAAGTTCAACTGTATAATGTGAATTTGTGTCAGTGAGGTGATCAGTGGTGCCACGAGGTCAAAGGCTTGGTTCACACATGATGATGATTATTATTAAAGAAAAATTATGAAAAAAATGCGTTGAAAGATAGTGAGAGCTGAATATATGAAATTCACTGGTTCGAAAAGTTGATTCATTCAGATGTGTTTCCATGTTTCACACCTTTGGCCTCTTGTCACAACCTGAGAAAAATAAAATCATCACTTTCTGCCTGTCCTGACACAATAATTGAGAAAATGTGTTCTCTGCCATCAGAAACAAAAACTCATTGGGTCCAGTTTTCATCAGTGGCATCTGCGTCTCTATTCTTTCTTCTGATTCATCTCAAACACGTGCGTCACAGACTAAATGCTGCCTCGCGCCGGTGAGACTTCTCGGAATCCAGTCAGTCTGACCCCTTCTGTCGTTGTGTGTGGCGTTATCATTTTTGTGCAGGGAACATACTCGTCATTGTCATTGTGGCCGCGACCAAGACTTTCCACTGCGTGACATCGGTGCTGATCATGAACCTGGCCGTCAGCGATCTCCTGGTGGGCGTCGGAGTGATGCCTTTTGTTGCCTTGTCCATAATGAACCGCGGATGGGTGGACTGCACCGTACGTCACCTTTGTCTACAACCTCTGATAACCACTGCTTGTCCATTTTCACTGTCAATTTGATCCGCTCGCACGTGCGCGTGATGATGTCCTCCTTCACGCTGTCTCCCGTCTGACAGGACCTGTGCTTGTATGTGGGCTACACCTCCTCCGTGTACTGCACAGCCTCCGTGTTGACGCTGGCAGCCATTGCTCTCGACCGTTACCACTCCATCATCGACTGCTTGCGCTACAGCTCCCGCTGCACCCTGTGGAGGACCTGTGCCGTGGTCCTGTGGATCTGGCTGCAGGCTCTGGCCACCAGCTGCCCCCCACTGCTGGGCTGGAGCTCCGTGAGCTACGTGGTCCCCATGTACAGCTGTGCCGTCAACTGGGCCAGCAGTCCCAGCTACACGGCTTTCATGACCGCGCTCTCGTACCTCGTGCCGGCTGTGGTCATTCTTTTCTGCTACGTGAACATTGTGAAAGTGGCCCGCAACCACGCCAGAAGGATTCATACGCTGGAGGACTCGGTTCAACGCAGCAGGAATCCAAGCTCTGCCTTCATTTCTTCTCATTCATCCCACCAACACCTCGGGGGTCTGCACAGCCCCTCGAAACTGATCTATCATGTAAGTGGACAGTTTGTGTCGGGTGTCAGCGGAGAGGAGGGAAATTACAGCAGCCCCCCTCTCCCTGATCCTACCACTGAGCAGAGTAGCCCCTCATCCAGACGCCCGTTCTCCTTCCTGGCTCAGGGTGCCTCCCAGCCACCTCTGCAGAACTCCCAGCAGCAGCACAGCCACCATGGAGTGGTGCGTCTCTTTCTGGTCATCTCAGCCTTCTTCCTGTGCTGGACGCCATACGTGGGAGTTGCCCTGGTCCAGGCCACGGAGACCGCAATCTCCGGCCAGACCAGCCTCGTGCCGCCCTCTGCTGTTACCTTCTCATATTGGCTGCTGTTGCTGAACTCTGACATCAACCCGCTGCTCTACGCTCTGCTCAGCAAGCGTTTCCAGGGTGCTCTCCAGGGGCTGAGACAAAAGCTGAGAAGCCGCCTGGGGAGCGTGGTGGGCAGGGGAGCGGAGGTCAGAGCGGAGGGTGATGACGGCAGGAGCAGCGACCCCAGCACGATGACCACCACGCTTCCAGGTCAAGCCTCCAGCTCTGAGAGCTGTGATGACTCCAAGTGTTGCTCCTCAGTCTTCACCGTTAGCACCGACTTCAAACATCATTCCAACGAACATCTATGCACAGTGTGTCACCTTGAGAATACCTCCCCGTCCTGCTCCCTGTGGGAGGAGCCTGGCAGTGACAGGAGGACAGACTGCCTGCAGGTGCCCTCTCGGCCACAGGAGGGCAGCAAACTACCTTTCTCTGCTCTGACCAGGGAGCGGCAGGCCACCTTTTTCTATGGCCAGATTACAGTGAGAGTAGAGCATGATGCTTCTTAGCCTTATTCCTGCATGTGCTTTCGAAAGAAAACCACTAAACTTAACACTTTCATACACTAAAAGGGACTTTTTTTTTTTTTTTACAATGCTGGACTTTTGCCCACCGAATACATTTGCAATGCAAATTTCCTCAGGTTTTAAACCGCCCTGCCAATGATGCGCAGGATTACACAGACGACTGCGAGAAAGAAAACGAACCTGGACAATGAATGTATTGCAAAGAAATCTTTTATATAGTACATGTGATTACACTTGAAGACACCTGACAGTAGATCTATAATAAACCCATCATTTATTCACACTCTAAATATTTCTTCCTCAAAATGTGATAATCATATGTTGCATCTCAGTGTAAAAATCATCATTCCTTACAAAGGTTTACATTTATATCTAGCAATAATTCCAGAGGAATACAATATTATTATTTATTGTCATAGAGAATGACAATGGGAAACAGTGCTTATGTACTCTATTGCAAAAAACAAAGAAAAGGCAGTGAAGTGGAGTTGCCAGCTGTATCTGCTCATACAGTATGTACATGATCGCCCTGCAAGTCGGCAACCAAACGCAGTAATATAACAGGTACACCATGATCTGTCAAAAAAACAAACAAACAAACAAACAAAAAAAACAGAAGAGTACAAGAGGGGTAGTATTAAAGAGTCTCTCTGCAGCAGTCTGTGGTGGCACTGTAAAAAGCAGATAGCGAGCGTGTGTGGTCGAGTGATGTTCATACATTCACGACAAGGCAAAGTTTCCACCAGTTGCTTTACAAGGCGCGCGCCTCCGCTGCTCTCAGGCTCGCTCGCAGACGTCAACTCGCCTCAGAAATGTGATAAATGAAAGACCGATCCAGCGAGGCTCAAGGGTCTCGGCCCGCCTCTCCTCGAGTCGCGGCGAGTCGGTCGGACGTTTCCCTCCCAACGTGAGGATGCCTAACTGATAATTGCCGCGGATTGCTCCGTTCGAGCGCGTGATTCTGGAAAGTTAAACGACAGGAACTCAAAAGGAGGCTCAGTGATAGCTATCGTTGATGTTCAGAGGAGTTAAAGGGGCGGCTCTAATTTTTCTTTACCGTTAATGCTTTCATTCCATCCAAGGATTTAGGGTACTTCAGTTACTTATGAAAATAATCTATGTAATCGCCTCAAGAGGAAAGAAAAAGGCTTCATGGGTGGACTGAAAGCCCTCACACGTCCATCTCATGCATCGGACAGTTGCGCAGCAGAGATGGCTGTTTCAGAGCTCTCGTGACTTGACTGTGGGCCTGAGCAACGGGTGTCAGCACTGACCGTTTGGGAGTTTGGCCCCCGGGACAGCGCATATCAGCGGGGAGCCAATCAGCGCTGTCAAAAAGGACAAGATCTCCTCACCGAATGGACAGCGAGACGTGCAGTGAAAGCTTCTCGAGCTCAGATTGATCCTCAGATGTCCAGACAGGTCCCTTCACACCAGAAGAGCACATCGGGCCGACAGCTCCGGGACATCCAAGGTGTGAAATACAGCTATGTACAGTGCAGAAAAAAAAAGGAAAGGTATTTTGTCATAAAGTTTACACCTGAGGAACGCCGCCGCGGGCCTCCCTTTTGTTTTCAGGCATTCAGCATTTTTAGGCATTCGTCTTTGGATCTTGGAGCGCGTAAGTGTGTACATGTTAAAGCCAGCAAGTCCAGCACGGTGTTAGGCCTACCTCAAAAAAGTGTCCATCTTTTTTTTTTTCTTCTTTTCTTTTCCTTTTTTTTTTTTTTTTTTTTTTAAATCTGAGAACGGAAATATATCAGGCAAGTTGGCAAATCTGCTCAGGCGAAAGGATGTGGGGAACCAACGGAATGAAGAGGAGGTACAGCGACATGTAAAAAAAATTATTATTTAAATCAGTTATACCTGATAATTTTTTTGGGGGGAGGGGTGGGAAGTAGGATTACAGCTGATATGAGTCCATGCACCAACTCGGATACCTTCTGAGTGGAATGGACGGCGAACGGAGGAAGGATGACACACAATCTCTCCTATTGGCTGAGACGTCACAGATCAGAGGCAGTTCAAAACATTTTGTCGTTCGCCCAACCGGGCAAAACCGTCACGACACTGACACCGAGATCTTTCAGTCCCTGTGTGTGTGTGTGTGTGTGTGTGTGTGTGTGTGTGTGTGTGTGTGTGTGTGTGTGTATGTTTGATCGCATGGCAATATTCCATGGAGTCAGTGTGCAAATGTGGACATGGAGGTCCTGGCCCTGCCCCTCCAGTTGAGCCCCGTGCTGGCACCCGCCTCTCCGCTGCCCTCTGCCGGCTCGTCGCGTTTGCGCAGCTTGGTGCTGAGCTGAATGATGCATTGGTCCCAGTCCTCTGGTAGCAGCAGCATGAGGAAACCCAGGCAGATGATGGACACGGCGATGAGGCGCACCGTGTTGAAATGGATTTCGCACGTGTAGAAGTCCACCACTGCAAAAATGCACGAGGATAAATTAGGACTTTGCAAATGCTGCAGTTGGTGAGCAGATCTGAAAACCGCCGGGACACTTACTGGCATTTACGGGGACGCTTAAGACAATGCCGAGGGATATTAATGTTGGGTATGTTATGGCGATGCCGAAGTTCACCAGGACGTTGAAAGCTGTGGGAGGGAGCAGAAAAATCAGAGCGCAATGAGACGACGCAAAGATTTCATCCCTACGGTATCATGTTCAACGCCGTCTCATCTTTGCATACCAAAAAGCAGGCCTGCGACCCCACAGAGGTAGGCCCAAGGGATGTCTTCAGGTGAGTCAATGTACTCCACGTGTGTAAAATACAGGATGACCGGCACAAAGCTGATAAAAACAAAGTTGGCGCTTCCGACGACGGTCAGGAAGAGCGCGGCTTCTCCGAATTTGGCACTGCCCAGGACCATCTTGAAGAGCACCTGACAACGGGGAGGGAGGAGACTCGTGAGCGCAGCGAAGGCGCGGCAAACTGCCCTCCCATGGTGCACTGCTGAGGGCCGCACCTGCCGGGTGCCTGCCGTGTCTCGGTTCTCTGTTTATCACGTCGGGCAGCAGCACATGCGGCGGGTCAGAGCACACAAGAGCCTGTCGAAGGAGAGCTATCTGCCCCACAAGCTCCAGCTAGAAGCTGGGCGGCAAACGTCCGTATCACACAGTACTTCTCTGGCTCAACAGCAGATGAAGATGTCACCATAACGGAGGTTTTACGATTAAAAAGTATCTATTACATGAAGCTCGATATTAATGTCCTTTTCTTTTAACCAGAGGCAGCCGAATACCTTGTAGAGAGCGGACATCGAGGCGGAGGCAACAACCAAAGTGATGCCGATGACCGAGTGGCTGTGGAATCCATCGGCGTAGGTCATCATTACGATGCCTGCGATGGCCAAGATAGCAGCTACTATCTGTGGAGAGAGAGTGGGAGCAAGCCGGGGAGGGGGGGGAGGGGGCGGGGGGCGTTGGTGAGAGACGAATGGACAACATGCCGCTCACGCCGTGGCGGTTAAGATGCCCAAAGCATTTACAGCCGTGCGGGGGCCCCCGCTTTTGTTATTCGCTGCAGAAATAAAAGCGGACTTGTCGCCGTATAATTAAAATATGGGTTTCATTTTACGGTCAGCAGATTGCTCACGTGGCGTGTGAATTCCCCCCCCAATGAGTGAATACTGTTCTCACATTTCCAGCTCCACCACAGGGCGGAGGAGCGCCTCCGGTGTTGGGCTGATTGTCTTGACATTGATTTCCGTTGCAATGCCATCATGTTTACATACCAAACACCCGCCTCCCCCTCCCCCTCCCCGCCCCCCTACCCGTCCCCTCCCATCCACGAGCCCCTGCTTCTCAACACCCTCTTCCCACTCGTCGCCTCTGCGATTATCGCAGCTTCAGGACCGCACCAACCATCTGTCCCATCAGACTCTCAATCAAAACCGTGCATTTGTGTGAGCCTTTGCGACATATCTGAGCGTATATGGTCATAACTGTGTGTGTGTGTGTGTGTGTGTGTGTGTGCGTGTGTGCGCGCTGGCGACTGTGTCCCGCTGAAGAATGGGGACGAGGACAAGGCGGGGAGTCCTGCTGGGTGGATTAGCTCTGCATTAAGGAGGTGTCAGGAAGATAAATGAGCTGTGTGCTGTTGCTTGGCCGAAGCCCACGGGCGCCTTTGGCAAAATGGCTCTCTCTGCAGTGCAGGCGGCCCGTCACTCACACACCTTTCATTTCTGAGGTTTCTGGCGCTGTTTGCCGCTGTTTGCTCGCGGTGTCAGCGACCCTGCATTTGTCAGTCGGGGTGGAGAGGCGACGGCGCCGGGGTGGATCGCGCCTCCATTTACGACGCACCTGCACACCGAGCAGCTTTGGTGATTACAGGTTTATTGCTCCGGCATGTGACTCACTTTACAGGCGATAAGCGACAAGTCCAAGATAGACTCTTTATCCTGCCCCATTAGCGGGTACATTACACATCTCATAACACGTTTCTTAAAGCACACGGCACAACTGTGGACGGCTTATGTCACTGTTTAAGGACGATTTAGTGCCCCGCTCCGTCCCCTGGTTCACTTTCATGACAAACTGGTGGGGGATCCCCCTGCATTGCTGCAGACATCCAAACACTGCAATCCACCACCAAGCAAGAGAGAGAGAGAGATGGATGGAGAGAGAGAGAGGGTGGAGGAGAGAGATATAAAGAGAGAGAAAGAGAGAGAGAGAAGCTGGGGCGTAGGAAAGAAAGAGGCAGGATTATTACAGTGCTTGTCGCCCATAGAGGCCTTTTATCACACATAATGGGGGTTGGAGGGAAGAAGGTGGGGCGCACCGGGGAAAGATGGGACGGCTGCGAGTGTGTGAAAGTAGCGTGTGCGGGATGGCTAGAGAGGCATCTGAGGCGTGTGGTGGGAGAGCAGGAAGGACCTCTTTTCTCAAAGCGAAGCCCCTCCCTCTGCTGCTCCTCTCTCTTCACCCAGAACAAGAGTGAAACTAGAAAAGTGTGTGTATTTGTGGATTTGCGTGTATGCGCTTGTGTGTGTATGGCTCATGCAGAAATTCAGATTCCTTTGGGACGTCAGTGCAGGGGTGTTTTTTTTTGTGTGTGTGTGTGAGTGCTGTGCTGCATGACAGAGATGATGCAGAGAGTAAGATGGTAAACAGGTTTGCTTTTTTTATAGTGCTCAGGATGCTTCACACCAGTGTGGCCTCATACACCCATTCATGCTCACCTTCTCTCTCACACACACACACACACACTGCCATGCCAACCTGCTCATCAGGAGCAAGTAGGGGTTCAGTATCTTGCTCAAGGACACTTGGACACGGGCTCTGAGCTGAGCTGGGGGTCGAACCACTAACCATCAGATTAGCAGACACCCAACTGAGCCCCAAAATTTAAAATCACAAATAACCACTTAAGCATGGAGGAAGCTTCTTTTTGTGGCGACAAAACAAAAGAAGGTGCTACACAAAACCCAATATCAAGTGAATGTCATCTTCTTCCATGTTATCCAATATCGGGCAAGTTTTGGTGAGTGAATATTATCAGATCACACATGTGTAGATAGTGCAAGTACACACTGATAAGACATAATCTACACTCAATTTCACAATTCTTGTGAAAACCAGGGCACTTTTTTTTTTTAACGCTCTGATAAATTAGTAAAAATAATCAATCTTCTGAGGAAAAGTTCTTCTTTGGTGGAGTGACTCTTAAATCAGATAAATCCATATGTAACACGCATCATAAGAAGACATTACTGCTCTCTATGCTTCTCTCTATGTCATTAATTCATTTTAATGGGTCATTAGGGAAGCACTGGTCAACACTGTGTTAAAGTTAAAAAAAAAGTGTGCTATATTTCATCATTTATTTTGTTTTGCAATTTGACATCCATATCGGAATCGGTCTCACAAGTCAAGCATCGGTCGAGCGCTAATCTTAATTGAATTTAGTCCCTCTGAAACTGAATTATTCAAGATAAAGCAGACGATCAAATCTTCAATGAGGAGATAATATCATTTCACATTGTGCTTTCCGAGAACCAAAATCTACAGTTAGCACATGAACCAAGCAGCTATGAAAGCTCAAGGACATGAGTGCCGCAGACCGTCACAGCACGGTATAGTTAACTGCACCTCCTGAATTATGCAGAGGACCCTCTTTACTCTGATGCTTGTTTTCATGTTGTTTATTGTGAGAGAAGCCACGGGTGTGAAGCCAACTGAGCATGTATGATATGAAAATCGTTATTTTGCTAGGTTTGATTGAGACTCTTATCTAGACATGAGAAACACACGCACACCGACCCACACACCCACACACACACACGCACGCACACAGACGCTCACCCTGACCCCCATGAAGCGGTCTCTGAGTACAATCCAAGAGAGCAGGAAGACGAAGGCCTTGTTACAACAGAAGAGGGCGGACACGTCTGTTGTGTTGATCTTCCTGAGCGCCTGCAGGTACAGGTAGTTGGTGAGGATCCACAGCAGGCCAAAGGGAGCCACCTTGGTGAAAAAAACCTTGGGTGTCAGCCCGTCGTCCCCAAAGAACCTGCAACACTCCCTGCAAGGAAACATAACACAGGGTTTTATTGAAAATCTGGTATAACAAGCGTAATCGATATTTATGGACATGCTCAGCTCTGTGAGACTGCAATCCAATGAGTGTGCTCATTTCAATAATTCCTATCGAAATGAGCATTACACTGCAGTGCATGTGGCACCGACTCCCTTCTCCTGGGAGGAACACGTAAATATTTACGCGAATTGCTACTCGTAAATGATAGCCTCCTGAGACCCAGCCTATTCACTGGTTTTTGGTCTGTTTCTTTTGACTCATTTGAGCTGCCCCACTAAGTCCTAGCGAGGACTTCCTGGCCTTTCCAACGATATTTCCTGTGTTTGGGTGGGATGAGAGGAGCCTGGTTTTCATGCTGAGAAAAAAATGCGCAGAAAAGCAACAGGCGAGATTCTGTTCAGCAGTTCAACAAAAGGTAGTCGAAATGTTTAGTTTCATTTAGAAAGTTTTATTATTGACATTTATTGACCTCTTGTTTACTTGTCAGGCTATTTTGATTTGGAAGGGTTGTTGTGGATGTGCTGTAAAATCTAAAATAGGAATATTTTTTTGGAAATTCTAAACTGCGAGTGGCTGTTTTAGCTCCACCGAGGTAGGAAATCAAACACACACGCACGCACGCACGCACACACACACAAAAACATAAATTGAAAGACACTTTTTTTTTTTTTACCTCAGGTCTCAGGAGGACAAAACTAAACAATACACATTTCGTGATGTGATTATCTTAAATCAAAATGACGGCAATATCTCGGCAGCTGCAGTGCAGATGGCACCGTGGTGCAACAGTTCACAGTGAGACAATGTGTCATCAAACCGCGCCGTTTAACATTGTGTGGTCAGTCTACGCGTGGTTGGCGACGCTCCCGGCATGGGTGCTCCTCACAAAAGGCAGATGGAGTAAATGCGTCTTCTGCTGCTGCAGCAAAGCACAACAATCGTCGGTGAGTCACAGGAAAAGCTGCTCGGTGTTTCATCATGACTGGAGGCAGAAGTCTTTTGAAGTCTCCTGGGCTGCGATTGTTGCTGACGCCTCAGTAAGAGTGCAACGCGTTCGGGTGACGCTCCCAGAATAGTCCAACAAACAGTCGTGTCTTTTATGGCGAGAAACACTGACAAATGCTCTGTTTTTATATCACAACACCAGACGAGACCGTCCTTCCAGCTTCCCTCAGCTGTTCATCCGGAGCGATGTGGGTGTGATGGATGAATACAAGTGACCGAATGTTGGCTGCGCTTGCTCCATCAACACGGAACCACAGCCAGCTCGGTCTTAGCCGGAGCTACCGAGGACAAACTGTTAACTAAATGATGATAAAAGACAATGAAAAGTTAGTCCTGTGAAATTCACTAGACAGATGTTAGTAAAAACTCCCGGGCTGACATTCAATGTGTCACACCCTCTGTAACCATTATCATTATACTTGATCCTGTTCACCCTGTTAAAGCAGTTAAAAAAAAGAAAAAAAGATTGCCCCTGTCAAGAAATAAATTGAAAAATAAACTTGTAATTTTGATTGCTGCTGTTTTCCCTGTGCTTGTGTGGCGGTTTCCCCTGAAAGCATCTGGCCCCGGGAAACCCATGAATCAGCATTAACTGAGCAGTGGCAGGTAACACGTTTGCCAAAGTGTCCTGCAGGACACTGAGGTGCTGCCTTGTTATGAATCAGCCCGCTGTGGCTGAGTCTGCACTAACAAAAAAAAAACAAAAAAAAAAGTTACTCGATTACCCTTCATAAACATGACACACACTCCATCTGTAGCACAGTAAAGTCCACATTTTTTGTCACTGGGGAGAGCTAGAGGGTGTCCAAGTGGTGGATTCTCGAAAAGACCTGGAATCATTATGAATGTTTCCTCCCCTTCATTTTTGAATTTCATTTAGAAACGACTGATGTCTGCTGAATAAATAGACTCTTCATTTTAAAACACTATTAAGAGCCTTTTAGGGCCCCTCCACCGCTCTGAAAGGTACATTTGATTTAGTCCATCCACAAAAACATTCATGTCTTCAGGTAACCTGTCATCCACCCTTGCACTTTGACCACCAAATTCTAATGAGTCCATCATTGCATCCAAGTGGACATCTGAGCAAGTTTTCATGAAATTTCCTGAGATGATGAGCGCCGACAAACAAAACCAGGTCAAAAAAACGTTCTAATGAAAATCATTTGCTGAATAGTGTTTCGGAGTGGCGTTGCCCTCATGCGCTCATTTTGGCTTGGATGAACTGGTTACACACAAAACCTGCAGAAACACAAAACCAGAAAGCCTCTAAAAAACTCTGGAGGCTGTTGGAGGACCCGTGCTGACGGCTTTGGTTAAGATTTTCGACAATGGCATTGGGCAATTATCTGTGCGAGTCCACATACTTTGCTGCTGTGTTCACATTACTTAGGAAACACGGACACGGTGCGTAGCTGCAGTGGCTGCCTGCATCGCTGCCACCGGACAAGGATGCTGTGTTTCAGATTCTGCAAAATCCCGTAGTTCAACATCTTTACGCTTGTCATCCTTCGGGAGTTGCATATTGACCAATATGATCGTAACTCCATGGTATACAGGGTCGTTACGAATGATAGCATGCGCTACCGTCCACTAACTTAAGGATCGTTTGTCCTCATGGAATGATTCACACCTGCCGATCCCCTCAATGGCGTTCGGTCTCTTCACAGATGTCCGGCGATTTCTCTCGGTGGTTAAAAATCCACTTTTCACAAAAGAGGGGGGGGAAATAAAAATGGCTCAAACTTGTCGCTACACTTTCTTTCTTCTTTGGTGTGTGTAGCCGTTCACCAGCATCTGCAATCGACGCGGTTTGCAGAGACTCCAACATTTAATCCCGATTCCTCTCAGGAAGCAGTTAGACATTTGTTCCGTCAGTGTCTTTTGTCACTGGAGAAGACAACGACCTAAACAACAGATGTGGCACCATATAATATAGAAAGTCTGCGTCTGTGCAGAAACTTGTGACTTGTGTGGAATTTGCATGGAAATATAGCAATTCCACAATTTGTACCACTAAACACTTCGTTGCCTGCTATTCTGATTATGTTTGCGCAATGTGACATGTGGAAGTATAAAATAGAAACCTCGACCTGCACTTGGAGCAGCTCAAATCTGCTGCAGACACGGGGAAGCCTTGTTCTCTGTGATCATTGAAATCGAGACATTAGATGAGGAAAGTCAAGCTCTGAAGAAGCGGATTGGCCACTTTGCAGAACAGTCGAACTGAGATAAGCCAGCTCTAAGACAACCTCAAAGAAAAGTGGGATAGCCTCAGGAGGGTCGTTAAAAACAGCGGATGTCAACAAAAGCCGACGAGGAAAAAGAAAAGGAGCTAAAACGGAACAATCAGCGGTGGAGGAGCAGGCACGATGCTCAGCTCGGTGAGAAGCTGGACACAGGGAGGAGGCCCAGAGAGACGAGGAGCTCAAATACATCTAGAAAAAACCCCCACATCCAGGTCCGAATGATTAAGAATTCCGCTTTTGTAAGTTCTGCAATGGGAAAACAAAAGGAAAGTGAGTGTTTGATATTCAGGGCACATCAGCTGTGCCTGAGCGGGCGTGAGCCCCACGATGAACATGGACATGTCACAATCCTGTCCATGAATGATGCTCTACATCATTTCATCTTGATCTCTTTTAACTGCCCCTTTGGTTTTATCTCTCTGTAAAAACTCATTGTCCCAAAACTTTTACATAAATCCCAGTTTCCATTGTCCTCACCTGAATCTCTGCCTGGGCGTTTGCCTCTCCGGACTCTTGCACAGGTGGCCGATGTAGTAGAGGGGGAAGAAGAGGCAGTTCCAGGTGGTGGCAAACCAAGTGAGGGTGAAAGGGGCGTCAAAGTGCTTGAAGGTCAGCTTGGCCAACTGGGTGGAGCCTGCCCAGGACGAACACACGCACATCACCATGGCGACTCCCCACAGAGCCTTCTGCACCTGTACAGTCGTTACTCTGATGCAGCAGTGGAGCCTCCGCCTGTTGGAGCTGGATTCTGCCCCCGCCACACCCGCCGCTGACTGTGCGTCTGTGGTGCCCACCACATTCTCCCTGCTGTGGTCTTCTCCTGCAGGTGAACACACACACACACACGCACGCACGCACGCACACACACGCACACGTGAGATGGACACACACACACCAAGTTGGCTCTCTCCAATTATTTTTGCAAATGATGCTTTATCTTATCTATAATTATTATCATTATTACTGTGATTTTGTTTAGGATAGCTTTGTACTACACATATAAACTATATCAACCCACATGGCAAAACCCCTTTAGAAAACGCCCCCAACCGTGAAATTTGCCATTCCTTGATCCCTAAAATGTTAAATAATGGGACTCATCTTACTTTCTACCATGGTTTCAAATTAATTCACAAGAATAAAGTTCTCTCTTTTTTTCACTAGGTATTTTCAACAATAACTCATAGCAGTTCCAAAATCCAGAATCAGGTTTTAGAGGTATTGGAGTTATAGAGATATTGAAACAATTTTTTTTTCATCACATGTCTTAGCTTTCTGTAGTTCTGCAGCTGTAACGAAGAATTTTGAGTGTCAGATTTTGCAAGTGTCAATAATTCATCACGTTGATGACTGTGATCAAGATCACCCCCCAAAATCGAATGGATTGCTCTTTCATACACTCCCAGTCTCTCCAAATAATTTAATCAAAATTGGATCATGAATTCTTCAGTAATCCCGCTGACAGTAAATACATAAACAGGCCAACCAACGACGGCGCCACCGAGTAATATGATTTGCAGAAAATCTCAATTTCATCCAGGAGAGAAGCGGCCAATTTCGCTCACGTCCTGCCATCTTTTCCTGGATAAAAATAGCTGCTTTCACAGTTTAAATGGACTTGAGGGTAATCAATCAGACATCTGAGTTCAAAATGTGGTGATCGAGTGTGACAGGCTGCAGCCAAACAGACGACAAACCAGGGCAGATCTGATATCCAATCCAAGGCGACCTCCTCCCCACCTCGTGATTTACAATGACATGTTATGTGGGCCTGTGCGCAAACACGCACACACACACGCACAACACTTAACCTTCTGCTGGTCCTGTCAAAGCCTGATAGTGTCCATACTTTATACTTTGCTCAAAAAAAAACCAAAAAACGTGTGACTTCAAGCAAAAAATATTGCCGCGCTGCTGCCCGTCCCACTCACACCTACTCTGCACTTAAAAATGGATCAATTGCCAAGTTCCCTTTGTTCCCCTGAGACTTTCAACTTCTACTTTCTCTCAAATACAATATTCAAGATCATCCTCAGATTCTTCTGGTCCTGCTGCAGATATCACAAGCTCCGTTATTCATACAGGGGTATGAATGTTATCTCTCAGTGACCTTGCGTATTGATGATAAGCACACCAGCTCTGTCAGCTGGTGCATCAAACAAACGGACCTTGCTACGATACCTTTGCCACGGAGAAGGCAACTTTACAACCGGCGCAGTGAGAGAACACCACGGTACATAACAACAACCTGATCCATGCTCCGTTTCACAACGGTTGCATAATATGCAACATACATCTCCTGCAGCATCCTGCCTTCCAACAAGTTAAAAATGAGGGATCTCCCTAATGGTGTTTCCAGAGGTAATGATGTGCTGCGGGGAGCCTTTGGCCGATTTATCGGCGCTGTACGTTGCTGCCTGGAATACTGAACACACTTCAAAAGGCCCGACCGAGACGAGAATAGACCTAATGCAAGCCGAAAGTATGATTGTGCCGCACAAAGTCAAATTGTAGGCAAGACGTTTGGCGTGTAATTTTCAGCCGCTTTATTTCCATACCTGCAGATGACGCTGTCTTCATGTGAATGTGGCCCGTGCAATCACAGGGACACCCGCGGTCTCCACGGCAGCGGCTGGCTGCTTATTTTACAAAGTAGCTGAACGAGTGGGCATTCATCACGCCCAATGAGGTGGCTCATTCTTCATGGGAGAGCAGCCGCTGACCTTGCCAGGTGGTCTCATCATATCACAGATTAACTTCCCTGGAGGCTATCGCCTGCGATGCTAATGTCCCGGAGTTCCCCCAGGCTCTCCGCTGAACGCACACGAGAGTCCCATCTTGTTTATATGTCAAAGTGACAATGCCGCGCAATTAGGAGGAAATGGTATTTTTCTGGGAATCCTCAGCCGCACTCGGCAATGCGGCAACGGAAATCTTGCCACCTATGAAAGATGATTTATTGTCCGTCACCGCGATGAAATGGTGAATCAGCAAAGGCCAAAGAGACACCAAGATGTCTTATCTTGGCGACAAGGGTGAGAGTTAAGTTTCTCTATTTTGAGATCCAATGCGTCTTTGTCTCGCCCTGAAGGTCATGTCTTGTTCACGCAGCCCACTTTTTGTCCTTCCTGGGCCTCCATCCCACATCCTGTGGGCCCTGGCCGCTGCCTCAGCGCTGCAGCACAGTTTAATCTTCCAAATGCAGTGGAGGGCCAAACCGATCAGCCCCCAAAAGAGATGCACTGGACCACAGCTCAGCATTTCTAGTTCTGGCAAATGTAAACACGCTGTCATAACAATATTAAATCAGACAGGCTGCACTCTTCAGTTAAGCTCAGAACATAACACCAGTTTTCAATAAACAGTCATATGAATTATTGATTGAAGCTGCTCTGAATAAACGCCGAGGCATCAATGCATGTTCATTTCCAGGTGGACTGAATCAACGGTTTGGTGAGAAGGCGCCTCCTCTACACTTGGCGTAACAGTGACTTCTACTGTGTCAACCTTGACTGCTGGTGATTAACAGCACGGAGCACCACATCAGAGACGTGTCAGTGGAGTGGCTGAGTGCAACTGAAAGGCTCCCCTGCTCACGAGGCCACCGCAGGTGTCACCGACACACCCAGAGGGAGACCGCAACTGCCGCCTGATGGACCAGAGGCTCTTCACCTCATCAGTTTATGTTCAAGAGCTCGACTGTCAAGGTCAGCCGGTGACACCCAAGGTGACTGCGGTGCGGCGAGCAGCCTGTAATGCAATATCCGGTACGGGGAATGTATGGGTTTATCGCATGCGCTGAAGCGGACGACTGAATTAGCAAACGGTCTCGAATTGGACATGTGACGGAAATACTCTCGACTCATTCGCCGTTCGAGCGCACTCCCATCAACCCACGGGCGTCCGTGAAATCGCTGGCGACAGGAAGAAAGGGATTGGGAGCAGCCTTGGATCCACTCTGACAGCGGCACAGTATATATGGCATCTCCTTGTCACCCGCTAAAATTGCGTTCTGCCGGACCTCTCAGCTGAATTCAGGCAAGCTACTATTGAGGGATTGAACATGCAGAGGTAAAGGTGGTCTCACACGGTTTTCTTCTGTGAATTAAATACCTCGGCTCTACGGTAACACCTCTCTGCCTGTGTGAGAACCTGTAGGTTACTTCATTTGTCTGCCACTGGCTCTTTGCGACACCTGTGACTCAATATAATGTACTATATGTCCTACCCCAGTGGGGGTTGAAGCGCTCTGGCCGGCGTGGAGCTTTATCTGGCCGTCAACTAGCCAGCTTCCCGGTGTTTCTTCCATCTCCATGCTTCCCTGCTTCCCAGCCGGCCTCGGCCCCGCTCCACTCTCCTCCCTCCCCCTGCAGTCTCTGCAGTGCAGATCTCTCCTGCTGATAGCTGCAAATCCCAAACGTGCCAGCAGAGCCCTGCCTGACTGCCTGCTCTCACACTTCACATAGCCGGGCCACGACAGGCCGAGAGAGCACCGCTACCCCCTTCGTCACCCTGAACAGGCCACCACCCACGCCTGCTCTCCCTGCTTCTCCCGGTGCAAGAGCAAACCTCCTTTAGAGGCTGCAGGGAAGATGGCATAAGCTGTCGCCGCGGCTGCCGAGCAGAGTGCTGGTTGCACGGGGCGGCTTTACAAGTGTCTTGAGTGCTTTGACTTCAAGTAAGGCGAAGAAGCTGAGGTAAGGGGAAGCTCTGTCCGTTTCCCTCTTGGGCTGATGGCGACAACTCGGTGGGAGTAAGAGGGCAGCGCAGCGCTCTGCCTCAGTGATTCATGAGAGTAAACAGATCAATTACTGATACACACTTCAGAGGAGCTCTTCTTGGCTTACCCTCAACTGGGCTTCCGCTCGGTGTGGAGCTGACGGCTCGCCCTCTCGCGCGCACATAATAACACACTACGGTGTGAAGAACTCGTTTGGCTCCACCGCAGTCAAAATAAAAGAGCAGTTAAGGTTGGACGCTTAAATCAAGCGGAGTCAATTTTATTTCAAAGGCCCAGCATCACAGATTTTACTCAAGGGGCTTTGCAATCTGCACATCAGACAACGTCCACTGTCCTTCATTCAGACAAGGAAAGAGCCTGTGAGATGCAAATGTCACACTGTCTCAATCACTGATCAAAAACCTTAAAATCACTCTTTCACAGCCATATTTGACTCGTGTGGTTTGTCACATCTGACATGCAAGTGAAAGTCTGAATCTTTAAATGCTGTTAGATCTACTGCATCCGGAAACCAATTTCCAGGGACTTGTTATAAACCATGAGCCACAAGTACCCCCAATTTAGGGAGGGCGGTAATCTTGTCATGGCAAACAGACGGCCAGCAGCCACCGCGTTTGTGACCTCTGTAGCAGACAGACAAAGGCGTCTGTGATACTCGGTCAGGCCGAGCTGTCAGTCCGAGGCCTTTCAACAGAGCAGAGCAGGCTCATCTGACCAGCCTGTCCCGCTCAATAACACAACAGAGACGAGTGAAAAACACACCCCGCTACTTCAAGCAGCTGATAGGTGGGACCACGCGGGCCGAGAGGACAAAGACCCAGGAGGGCAGACAAGGGCGGGACAGCTGTTACTGATCCCGCTCACTTTAATTCCCGATTGGTTTCTCCGTCGACCTCGGAGGACGACCAGGCAACCTCCTCAACCGAGAGCCGAGAAGTGAACCTGGTGTTTGTCGGTGCCCAGCTGCTTCAACAGATGCTCATGCTGTGGCCCCTCGGTGCCTCGCTGGTTGGTGACATGGCGCAACAATATATGGAAGACACCCAGATTGTGTGTGTGTGGGGCGTTGCAGTGTGTGTTAGCAGCAGAGCAATAGTAGTTACTCATGTTTAGAAAACACTGTACACATATATATATATATATATATATATATATATATAGTCAGCCTTGGAACAACTCTCCTCCTCTCTTGCAGTCCCTCTAACAGTGAATAGAGCCCGATGGACCTGCAGTTTAGCAGACTGGCAAGAGTCCCAGCACTTTCCCTGACAAATCAATATTTCCAAGATTGGAATCAACGTCCTTGTTGAGCCCGCCACCGCAGCTGTACGCTTTAAATACCTGCCCAAACAGCGGTTTTCTTCCCACCCTGCATTACTTAAATAAACCTGATTCGTGGCTTCACCTCATTTTAACCTTCTCATTTGACAACTCGTGCGAAATGACACTCGCAATTTGACGATTTGTTTTCGACGGGCAACAAAAAGTAAAATTGCACGAGAGTAAAGGCAGGATTTGCCAAGTCAGTCAATTTCACAGATGAAATGCAGGAAAGCAACCGGCCCACTTTATTGCTGACACAACTTCCAAGCTGGACACAATTACTGAATGATTTAGGCATGGTGCTATTACAGCTTTGATATAATTGGCCCTCTAGTAGAGGGGCTTCTGGCTGCTCCAGACCCAGAGAGGCGCATTCTGATTGAGAAACATCTGAGGACCTCAGCTATGGAGTCGGAGTTTGAGATCCGAGACAGCTTTGTTTATCTGCTCCACCGGTTCTGTCTGCGCTGTTAGACAGCTGCGCTTTCAGAATGCTTCAGGTTTTCCAATGAGATCTCATGTAGAATACTCAGCAGAATGGGCAGGTTAAAGCACCTTCAACTGTGTCTAATCTGAGCCACATCACCCAATATTGTTATCTACAGGAAACAAACCAAAAAAAAAAAAAAAGCCCACAACTGCACTTGTCTGCCTCACAATGTCTCTGATACCATGAGGCATCCATTTTAATTATTTTTTGAACAGACTATACTGGATTTTTTTTTTTGTTCCACAACATTCTGTGTAGTTCTTTTTTTTTTTTTTTTTTTTTTTTCTAATTTTTTTTTTTTTTTTGGCCACAA
>CAAKHG010021859.1:45617-62262 GCA_901007715.1 Dactylopterus volitans
CAATGACAGCACAGGCCACATTTGCAAGACTGAAGATGTTATTCCAGTAATTCAAACTGAAAATAATGATAACTTACTCATTACCATGTCATTTCCATCACTCTTTTTTACATCCTTCACACATACATACATACATACACACACACACACACACACACACACACACACACACACACACACACACACACACACAATGGGGCAGTTCTTTGTGATCAGTTACCCCTCGCCACCCTCTATAACACACAGGTTTAGTTTGCGATTTTATATATATATATATATATATATATATATATATATGGGCACCGACAAAACTCTGTTAAAAGACTTATCCAGAGGGTTTTAGAAATGGAAATATATGATAAATTGGCTTCAACTAACTAGAATATGTAAAAAGCTTCAAGAAAGTTGGGTCATATTAGGTTAAATTACAAGCTGCCGTATGGCAGTACAAGTTTGAGGAGAGAAAAAAAAAACAGCATTTGACAGGCTTGCTGAGCTAATCATGTGTTAAAATGCACAGGCACTCCTAAGTGCACCCACTTGTGTTTGTCACACAGTTACTTTATGTTAAATCCACTCACACTTTCTGGCTGTACCTTTTCCATGAAACATTTACGGAGAGGTGTCAGAAATAAAGGGGTGATTTTTATGTAGAGGTGCACTGCAGGTTATTTCACATTCAGACCGTTAGGCGAGGGTAATGAACATGAATAACAGTCGGCATCATGAATTTCATCAAGGCTGCATGATGTTTTTTTCCGTTCCTTGAATATTTTTGACATAGGTTGTGGTTTTATTGATCCCTCAGGCACAAAGTCTTCTGTTTTATGCTGTTGAGGCTGATGAAGAGTGTTGCAGAAAGTGTAAGGCGTTACTTCATGCCACAATCTAATTGGGATCAGATTAACTGCCAGACCATCCTGCAACTCCTCACCTAAAAACCTACGAGTCCAAACCCCCTCTTGCTCCCCACCTACCCACCCAACCACCCCCAGAGCGACACGAGACCCTAAATGAGTGATTCAACTCATCTCCATCCTTGTTCCGGTGCCATGGAGACTGCTGACAGAACCGCGAACATCCTGTGCGCAAATGAGACTTGTAAAATCACAAGAAAAATACACCTGAGACTCGACAGCTCAATTATGCAGAGATTTGGTGATATAAATCATTTTACATGAACATAATCGAGGCTGGCAGACTGACAAATACTGGGCATAGGACTCTGCCTTTTGTGATGAATAATTCAAAGCAGTGGAATAAGTTCAAACACCATGAAACAGCGCAGCTAAATACAGTTGGCAGTTTGCAATATGGCAGTCCCGCCTTATCAGGGACAAGTGGTATTTATTGATTGCCAAACAGAGAGAGGAGGTTAATTCTGCCGTCTATAATCGCGTCATCGCTGCGCTTCAGATCTGTTCGTCCCCGTCTTTGAAGTGTTGGGATTGGATGCCGGGTCCAGACAGGTCGCTTTCAACACTGATCAAGCTACTTTCTGATCACGAGCGGACCGATCTTTGCATCCAGTGCAGCAGCAGGTGTTTGGAGGCCCTTCAAAAGGCCAGGAGCAGGTGTGCGCTTGTGCGTGCGTGCGCGCGCGTCTGCGTGTGTGCGCGCGTGCGCTGCTGGTAGTGTAAAAAAAAATCACACTTTCTCTCCTGCATCTCCACCTCTGAGTCCTACCTCAAACGGCGAGCGCACACAGGCAAATAGTGAGCAGCGGACAAAAATAGAACCTGATGTCCCTCAAATCTGAAAACGCACAGCTTTTGAGTGTCATTATAAAGTCAGGGAAACAGGCTAATTTATCATTGCAGCGGGAGAAATTCTCAACATGTGAACATCTACTGGTTTTATGTGAGAAGCGCGCGACACGGGCGGCACCCGAAATCATGCGCCATTCTCCAGCGCCATTACCCCGAATTCACACTGAGAAATAGACGAGCGCTGATGTACAGCACATCCGAGGGTGAAAGCGCTCTCACAACTCAGACGGTGCCTCAGTTCGGAGAGGAAACAAAGAAGAGAAATAAACACTCCGACCTCGATATCTCATTCAGAGCAATGTATTCTGAGAGTTTTTTTTAATTGAGGGACGAAGATAGCGCGCTCATATTTTTTTTGGCAGCCGCAACTATCAAAGTAATCGTTTGAAATGTTGGATGCAATCTTCGGTCGTAACCAGTCCTGTCAGGGGAGCCCTCGAAGCGTGAAGTGATTGTGCATAGTAAGTGCTTGGGCAAATAGGGGCTTGTTGTATCGGCTTGATTTGAATAACCATTCTGATTAAGTGGCTGTTGTGTGGATGTCGTGGGCTGAGGGATGTTGACCAGTCAGCTCCCTGAGGGGGGGAGACGAGGTTCAAGCCTTCCTGGCTCCTTCTGCAGTCCCCCATGGCTGTCGGCTCTCATCCACGTCCACAGCTCCTTTAATTGCCTGATTTCCTGACCCACGTTGAATACTTTGTACGCTGGGGGGTTGGGGGGTTATAATAATGACTTATAGTGACATGCTTGGGGAGGACTTGCTCCCATGGCTATCACAGTCCACACCGAGTGACTACAGTCCCACCACAGGGCTCTTGATTTAATACTTAAATCAAATTCTAATATTCAGCTGTGCCACTGCGCTGCACAGAAAAATATCTGGGCTCTGTGTAAAGAGTTTTGGACGGAGGCAAGTCATCAACGAGAATAGCGCACTCTCTTCTGTTCAGATGGCAACGCGTGAGGAAAGCTGCCGTTACTCTCGATCATCTTTGGAAAATAGTGCTACATGTCAAATAAGTGATTCCTTTACTGACAGAATGAATCCCAGTCAGTAAATTTTAACAAAAAAAAGAGAATAGCAGCAACATAATAGAAAATAAAATCACGCATTCACCTTTTACAAATACGGTACATTTCATTAATCACATACTGTAACTGTACAATTACTTGTTTCCAAGTTCAGCAGCATTTGTGACAGTCATCATCCTCACCATCACCTTCATCGTCATCGGCCCACCGTGTTATTATGCTAGGATACAGCCAGAAAAGCACCTCTGCGCCTGTTTGAAGTTTGCAAAACGTGTCCCGCTCAAACAACCGGTCGTCTCCCCGACAGGCGCTGCATGTGCTTCTAAAGTGTACATGAGAGGGGAAACATGAAATATCTTTTAAGTCACGTCCCGCTCGTCATCCTGAACAGTTTGTAAACGCGGCGCATTGAGACTTTAAAGCGCTTCAGATCTGAGACAGTCATGAAGACTCTGCATTTGGGGAGTCCGCCGTGCTGACACGCCGGCTATTGTTCACTATTTATGAAACCCTCCGTGCAGTGAGGAGCCGGAGAGCTGCTCGGATGCACTTGCCCATGGCTTTTGCGTTCCAAAGGAAATAAACTGCTTACACTCCCGCTTTCATTACTGTCACCACTCCTGCGAGCTCACCGATGACGAGCTGGGAGCCGGAGCCGAGAGGCTGAGCAGGACAATGGCGCATCACTTAATGGCTGCACTTTTGGTGTCAAATAACCGGCGGTGTTATCAAATCAGACTAATCAAATCATTTGGCAGGGTGACGCCTCTATGAAAGTGGCTGTTTTTGATTTCCACGCCCGCAAATCTCAGCCTAAACTGCACTGGATTTTTTTTTTTTTTTGGGGGGGGGGGCAAAGTCTGATTGACTGTGTTTGTCAGAGAGGTTTATTCCCCTTTGAATTCAGATAAAGGGGATCAGTTGTCGAAAAGCGCAAATTATCGTTTTTTTTTTTTTTTTTGCATGCAGAGACGGCAATTAGCTCGCCTGTCAGTGCCTAAATAAACTACAGAGGTATTACTGGGCTCTCCGTCATACGGAAATAGATTTATACAGTTAGTCTTTGTTGTTCTTCAAAACCTCACCCTGTTTCTCTGACAGGTCTTTTTCAGGAGGAAACTCTCTCTCTCTCTCTCTGTCTGTCTCTCTCTCTCTCTCTCTCTCTCTCTCTGTCTCTCTCTCTCTCTGTCCACACACACACACACACACAAACACCTATGCTTACAGTCGCTGGGTTGTGAATCTGTCATAAATCACATGGTCAATCCCAGGGGCTTTAGTCAGTGACAAAGAACGAAAATGCTCTTTGCCGAGTCGACTGATGCACAGTGACAGCGTGGGAGCTCAGTGAGGGAACATATCTGATCCTCTGCTGGTATCACCAAGCTCTGTCTTGGAGGCATGACTGTACTGTTCTCTGGCCCGGGGGCTGCGCCATCGCAGGCTCCACCCCTCGCCCCTGATAAACCCCGATGCCTCCGTGGCATCTCCCCAACAAGACTGCAAAGCAGCACCGCATCTATGTCGCAGGACGCTGGTGGAGACGCGCCTCTCCCCAAAGCATGACGCAGCGTGCCTAAAGCGCCACGTCAAACGAGTGACTGAAAAGTCTCAATGCGGACTGAGGGAGCAGGGTGTCAGCAGTGACATCAGCAGAAAAAAATGGGGTATTAAGTTGCCACGATTGCGATTATTACCAATTGTTGGGACTTCACAATAAAAGAATACGACTGGAAATAGCACAAGTTGGCTTTTATTTTGAAGTAGCCATAATGTATGCACTGAGAGCGCATCTTTAAAAATAGAGCAATGATTTTCGGCTTTCTTTGACACTGGATCAGTATGAAGGGGCTACAGGCTGCTACTTCATCCTCAGGGCAAGGTAGTAATTGCTTTTGCAGTGCTGTGCTGTTCGTAGCCTCGTGCTCTGTGGACCAATCAAATCACTGTTGCTTCCAGGAAAAGGACAATTATTGTCTGACCTCTTCATTAGCACGTTGCACTAAGCGAAGTCGCTGTTAACACCAGAAACTACGGGTGACACCAGACAATCCAGGGCTGAAACATCAGCCATCTTTCCAAGACGGTTTTGCAACGTCATGCTATTTAAAAAAAACAAAAAAACAAAAACCTACTAAATATATGTAAATCTTCAATAACTGTCCTTTTTCAGTTTGCCTCCTTATAAAAAGTCAGTTGCTAAAGTCACTCTGGTGGAAGTAATCTTAAAATTAAGCATACAGTATATGTTTTTTTTCACATATTATTGTTTTCAGAGGTACTATTGGGCAGAAATATGAAATTAATAAAAATGGCAACATAATGTTCAAAAAGGGTCAAGTAATTTTCTGAAAATATGGTTTTAGCTTAGCTGACTTTTTTTTTTACTATCTAAAAACATGCTGTAGATGCATTTTATGGTCGATGCATTGAGTACAAATAATTCTGAAATTATACTATATATCGGATGAAACAATGAATCTTTATGATTTTTCACCAATTCTGGGCATTTTATTATGATGTGGCAGATTTTTTTCCTTTCTGTATTTGACCTTTTCTGAAATGGGAGAGAGACGGACAAACAGGACAAACATCATTGCTTTTTTTTTTCCTTGAGGGGGACATTAAAGGGTTAAGTAAACATTTATCAATGAGGCCGTTAATTCACTGGCAGCTCATGTTTGTTTCCCTCTGGCCGTGTTACCCCGCTTCATATTAATCTCCAGATCTCATGCTGAGCTCGCCTGAATTTCACTCCGGTGTTATTCCTCATCTCGTCCTCCCTTGAAAAAAAGTAACTAAGACAAATAGTGGAGGTAAACAGAGGCAGAAATGATCGAACTGGAATAGACTGAAGCCGAGTGCGGGTATAGCAGGTGGGTTGGCAGATGGTAGCCGACTGTCACTCTCGCTCAGTCGCAAACGTTCAGCCACACATACAAGAAATGTCAGTCAGACAAATGAAAACAAACAGCGCGTTAAATAAATAGATAAATTGCACGAACAGATGTTTCATGGCCGTGCAGGCAGGATAATCATGGTGCGCTCCCAAAAAAAAGGACCAAACTACAATTTCATCTTTTTTTTTTTTTTTTTTTATCATGTTACCATTTCCTAATCTCTTAGGAGAATTGAATGTGCAACACCTTTAAGAAAGAAAAAAAAAAAAGGCAAGCAGTTGTAGATTGCCGATATGAGCTGGAGGTTGAAATATGCGAGTGTGTGTATCTGCGCTACGAGCAAAGCTTTCTATCTGGACCGTACGTAATCCTTGCATGTATGCCTGCTGGTATCATAGAGATACGCTCCGTACACAGCAACATCAGTGAGCTATTGGCTTAATTGTCTCAGACTACTGGTTTTTCACTTGAGCCAGCTTGAGTGCCCCACCTATGACATTCAAGAACAGTTTGAATACACGTATTTCTTTTACAGTCCACAGATGACACAATAGAGATCCTAATTAAAAATGACAGTTGCAGTCATCTATCAAGGAATGTTGAACTCTGGATGACAATCTGCGGCATTTCATAGTTTACTGAGGCATGGGAATAAAAATAACTCCCATAAGCATCACCGCAACTTGATCTTGATCAGCCTTGACTTCTATAAAATGCAACCTTTTTGGCCTCTGTTACTCATCATCGTTTATCCTGCAGGCCGAAGTATCAGCCACACAAACACGAATTAACACTCGAAGTATTAGTCATCCTCTATTTCTTGTCACCCGGGAAACCACGAGTTTCTAATGCTGGAAAGAACAGTACAGATGCAGGAGCAGGTAAACAGGTTGGTGTCAGTCACAACTTGGGTTTCTTGCGGTTGCTGTCGAGTGAGCGTGAAAATCGCACGGCAGCCGGTAAAACCGGTTCTCCTCTATTGGTTACAAATCCTGAGCACTTAAGAAACTAATTTGCACTTGGGTCCAGTTGACCTTCCTCTGTGTTCTTGTGCAGCCATATTTCTCCTCTGCTATTGGACGTCGTCGACCAAAGCAGTTCCAGTGGAGCTACTACCTAACCTGGAAACCAGTTTTTTTGCCTTTTGATAGCCAAGTGACCATGCTCGACACCAGGGGTGGGTCGCTGGTCCACGAAAGGGCCGGTGTGGCTGCAGGTTTTCTTTCCAACCAAGCGGGAGCACACCTGATACAGCAAAGTGAAGGCAGTTGATTGATTGGATGATTGGTTTGCTGTATCAGGTGTGCTCCTGTTTGGTTGGAATCAAAACCTGCGCCCACACCGGCCCTTTCATGGACCAGCTGCCCGCCCCTGCTCTACACTCTGCTGCTCAGCAGTTAGCATGTTCGCAGACCAAGTGCAACATTATCGCCACCATTTACAAACCAACTTTAGAAATGGAGGCGGCCAGTACGTTTTGCTGTAAAATTGCTGTAAAATTGTTAATCTGTACATGAAGTTTCTTTGATTTTTTATTCTAGGAAGAACATAACAATATAGATTCCTGATATGTGTTTAGTTTATCCATATAATGTCTATTTAAAGCTTTGCTCAGACGTTATCGAGAGTCATTGAGTTAGAACCGGAAAAAAAGTGCTTCACCACTGGTTGATATATGATAAAACCCTCGTTGGCGGGTGCTTTTGCTTTTTAATCAGTTGAGAAGGGAGCAGTGTAACTGACGCCTGCAGCGCCGGAGCCTTGGGATGTGGTGACAATGTCAGCCATCGGTCACCACACACCAGCGCAGACACAAGAATATGAAAGGCAATGAAACCACATCAAGGAGAATAATGCGATGCTGATGGGATATGCAAAGCAGCCATAGAGGGTGGAGAACACTTTTAAACTTAATGAAGGTTTGATATGATAGAACATTTTTGAAAGGGAAAAGGGTCGGCTGGCTCTGGCAAAAAAAAAAAAAAAAAAAATGGACAACAGGCTCAAGGATATGACAGTGGAGGCCACTTTCATAACTAGGTCAGTGTTGCTAAAACCAATGCAAAAACTACATGTCTGACTTTTATCACCCCCCCACTCTTTCCACTCAGACACCCAAAGGGAAGAATGTAGTCTCATGTAGCTTTTGGGCAATTTTCTCTGTATAAATAATGTTGGCACACGCCGTTCTCAGTACTAATGGCAGAACAAATGGACTCAGTTATATTCGGAGTTTCAGGCAACAGCTTGAAGAGGTGTAGCAGCATTAGGTGAAGGCCAGTGCTTGTGTGTTAAGCTGCCGTCTACACGCACCTTCTCTTATCAGCGTGTCCGGATGAGCCTCCTAATTGCTTGCACAACTGCATTCACACTTTGCCCACTCCGTTCCCGAGCACCGCTCCTCTGCGGCCGGCGTGCAGACAATGATGTGCCGTGCCTGGCCGTGGCACACCAGAGGATTAATTACACGGGAGTAGGAGTCATCACTTTGCGATTTCTAATGAACAGCGGCTAGAGTGAGCGAACGGGGAGAATGGACGGCGAGCAGGGCCGCCGAGTTTGGCATTAAAGTGGCGAAATGATTTCCGCTAAGAGGAAGAGTGAGCGCTGGAAATGAAGCTGCCGCGGCTGCAGCTCCGTTTTAACCATTTTTCTCCACGATGAATTTTGTGATAGGCGAGTGCTGACGATAAGTCTGAGGCAATCGGCCCTCGAATATTACCGAAGGACCACTGTGCTGCAAAAGCGGGGCGCAAATGTGTCCTCCAAGAAATATACAGCTGGACTGAAGCTTTTGTGCAAGATTGTTCCAGGCCCACTGAATCAGCTGTCTCGTTTGCCCGTCTGCCGCAGCTCCTCTGGCCTTGGTAATCTGCTCCTATTTGGATGATACAGAGGGAAAAGACGAGCAGCTCTGCGAGAGACAAGGCGGCGGGTTTTCTCTTTCAAAGTTATATAGCTGATCCGCAGATCCTCCGGTCCACTGGGCACAAGCGGGACATCAGGAGCAGGTGTGCGATGATCTATGCGTCCCTCTCAATTATGGATGTCATGTTACGTAACACAGGCTGCTCCTACTGTACTGGAGAAGGCAAAAAAATAAAATAAAATAAAACTAAGAAGCTTA
This sequence comes from Dactylopterus volitans, assembly GCA_901007715.1. Taxonomy (NCBI): domain Eukaryota; kingdom Metazoa; phylum Chordata; class Actinopteri; order Syngnathiformes; family Dactylopteridae; genus Dactylopterus; species Dactylopterus volitans. The sequence goes on from CAAKHG010021859.1 coordinate 54,446, forward strand.
AAATATATTTGTTCGGGGATGCCTTGCTTGCATCTCTGGGATAGAAGATAAAAATACTACCAGCTTTGGAAACACGGGAAATAACAGGACAAGGCTGGAGTTCTTTAGTGGTTTTGGTGCCGGTACACTGACAACTCCGCAACCTAATAAAACCTGCAAGACCGTGCTGCAAAACTCGTCCAGTTTATTGGACCAAAATTACAAAATGGGGCCAACATGCTTTGTGTTCCACTGGACGCGTGGTAGATTGTGTTAAATCAGGATGGGCTCTCAAGATGCCACCAGCAGTCCTTGCAACTGATGTGCTTGTTCCTTCCATCGCTGATTTTCCAGCCCTTTTGGTGAACTGAGACTGAGAGTTGAGGCGGGATTGTTTGCTGCCCGGCAGCTCCCGCAGAGGCGATGCCTCAGCTCCTTTATTGATACATAAATATCACAAGTGAAGAAGGACGGCATGTCTTAATAATCCCAGGCAGGCAGCATGTCACAATGGATTTGTACACCCACGACTCATAAATATGCGTCCCACTGTCATATAAACCATTTGCATAAAATATTAAATATACGATGGTGTTGAAGTCCTTTGGGTGCAGATTTTTTTTTATATAGTGTGTTGTATGTTATGCACATCACTAAAACATGCGGCAGTGTCTTAAAAATGTATGCACAGAGACAGAACAGTAGCACAGAGCTGAAGCTGCAGGTTAAGAAACTGTTCACCTTGAATTGCACCGTTGGCATCTCGGTTTCTGTTATTTGTCTCTTGGTAGGTAACTGTGTGTGTGTGTGTGTGTGTGCGTGTGCGTGTGCGTGTGCGTGTGCGTGTGCGTGTGTGTAATGATGACTCTGGCCCCTCGACTGAACAGCCTACATGACAAGACCTCAGCGTGCATGCAGTCTCGTATCTTGAGCTGAGCAAGTTAGAAACTTCCACATCAAGTATAACCCGGGCAACGTTGCACATAAACCAGAACATAAAAAGACAGATTTTTTTTTGTGCCCACAGAAGCAATGAATACATCTTTGTCTATCATGCAAAGTTCTAGAACTGTTCTCATCCATTAAATTACAATATGTCAACGGAACAAATTCAAGGAAATTTCACCCATTCGAACCAAGTCTGACTTTTTTAATTGCCGGGTTCTTTTTTTAACGCTCGCTTGCTTGCTTTACCTCCCTCATTTCCTTCTGTGTCACCTTGTGATTGACAACATTTCCCAGGGTGCCTTTCCTCAACCCTCAGAAAACATGCTTGAGCTTGTTGCACTCCGCTGTGGTTCGGAAGAAAACTGAGTTTACCCCTCAATCACAGGGGAACATCTGAGACTATGGAATATTGTTAATGGAAAAAAAAAACCTCATTTGCATCTTCAGTGATGTATTTCCTCTAACATAACCGTTTGCAGATTATCGCTCTTTGACTTTGAGGAGACTGCGACCATCCTCTTTGTCAACCTGCATTCATCAGCCGGGAGCTGAGCGAGCGAGAACGTGCTCCTGCATACAGTAACTGTGTCCTCCCCTCTCTTCCACTCCAGCTGAGTTGAAAGGGGACGTCACCAGTCACAGTCGGCCATACCTTGCCCATCCCTTGCAGCTGTCCTGTCACTGCCAGCAGTGAATGTTATCATGGGCACATAGGCTCCTTCCAACCTGCTCCACTGTGCGCCTCACCAGGCCCAAACCCTGCGCTGAAAATAGAATCCAACCTCATTTCATGCCTCATGAAGCTCTAAATTTGCACCAGAGGGGACACTACATTTGTGATAGATAGTGCGAGTAAATGAGGAAAAGAACAAAGTCTGTTTGTCTGACAAATGTTTCGCTTCTCGGTGGGACTTGACAAACCTACGGGGACATTTACAGAGATAAAGGAAAGGTTTAATCATAAAAAATAGCATTTCCCTCTATGAGGATCTGAAGTAAAACAAACCTTTCAGCTGAGACTTGTTCATGGAATCTGCTCATGCCTGGAAAACCTCCCCGCTCTCACGAGAAGGTTTCAATAACATGTGAACACAGCAACACGTGTAACTCTTTATCTCAGTGGGAAAATTTGAAACTTAAAAAACAAACAACTTTTTCAGGTCAAAGGAAACTGTCTTTTTGGAATTGCTCCTCTATATCTGAAAAAACCCCCCCAACAAAACTCTAAATTGGCTGCAGTGCAAGAACTTTCCTCTAGTATTTAATGCTCTCTGACCCGAGTATCCTTCTCATAGCTTGAAGAACTATGAGAGAAACTATTCCCCTGTTTTGTGGGAAGTTGTTACTGCAGCAGAATAGAAACCATGACCTTCACTGTATGCCGACTTTTCTAAATGCAATTATACTTTGGTTGGTCAAACACTTGAGCTAATGCAGCAGCAGAAAACACCATGTTAAAAACCATCAAAAAAAAACAAACAAACAAAAAAAAGATGGCCATGAGCACAACTAATGTTAGCTGCAGCCTCTGAAAACAGAACAAGAGACAAATGGTCTAATCATGCATGTTTCCTTTCAATAGCCATCATTTTCATGAAACCCTCAATACACACACACAAAAAAAACCCTGCAAATAAAAGCAGAAGGTAGCAAGGTGGTGCAGAGGCACTGTTGCCTCACCGCAAGAGGGTCCTGAGTTTGAATCCCCCCGCGTCTGTGGGGAGTTTGCAATGTTCTCCCCCGTGCCTGCTCGGGTTCTCCCTGGCTACTCTGACTTCATCTCATAGGTCTAAGTCATGAACATTAATTAGGTTAATAGGTGACTCTAAAATGCCCAAAGGTGTGAATGTGAAACATTGTTCATCTCGATGCGTTAGTCCTGTGATGAGCTTATCCAGGGTGAACCCCACTTCTTGCCCAACGTCAATGGGCTTCAGTCCCCCCCCCGCAAACCTCCAAGGATACATGGTTATGGACAATGAATGTTCATAGCAAACACAAAAATCTTGTGCTCCTGGGAAAGGATCTGCACTCAGTGAAGAGAGCTCATGGCAAGCCTATCTTAGCAGACCAGGGAGCGGTGATAGCTAACAGCTCTCCGGGGTCATCAGCTGGGAACCTCGCTTCATCAGTGTTTCGCCTAGTTGGTCCCACAACACCTTCAAGAGGCTAGACAGTGATCTCTGGCGTCCCAGGGTCACCCCCCTAATGCCAGGTATCGCTGCTCCTCACCACTGCACAACCAACCTCCTAGCACATGCTCCTACTGCTAGCGCAGCCACAACAGCATGTCTCCTTCAACAAGCCCAGGCTCCGTTTATGCAAGCTCCAGGTAGTGACGGTGCTGATACTACTTTCCCTAATACACAGCTCCCTATCATCTCGCAATTTGATACCGGTATGGTAGTGTAACGGGAGAGACAGGGAGAAACCCAATAATTTGCAAACCAACAAACAGACTCACCTAAAACTGGCTGAATTGTGTTAAAGAGACTCGAGGCCACACCCACATCTTATATAGGTTTCCCCTTCCTGGATTTCTGTCTCCTGGGACAAGGGGGCGGGGAAGGCAGGGTTGGGGGAGGAGTCTGCCTAGACTTGCTCCCCCATGCTGGACTAGGCGTGACCTCTGACCTCCCCGTAAACTGAAGCCCTATTTAACCCCCAACTCCTCTTACTTCTCCAAATCCAAATCCACTGACTGGATCTAGCTGCCTCATACAGTAAATAACAATAATAAAACTAACATCTAACTAAAATGTAAGTATTTAGAGACGGATTTAGAGACGTTATGTTTTCATTCCGTTTGCTTACTTTAAAACGCTCATTATTTTTTTCCATATTATGATAAGCCTATATTGAATGCTGGATGGTCTGATGCCCTATAACTTGAAGCCTGCAAAAGGGGGAGTTGTCTTCAGCTTTGAATGGGTCAGTTGGGTACTGTAGCCATGGTTACAGCATTTATGCAGGGTTGTGGTGATAGGCCGGCGGGGGCCCCATAGAAAGGACACCACAGAAGACATCCTGGAGAGGAGGGTTACTGCTTTCAAGTGCTGAGGATCATTTATGACGTCGCAGCGGGAGGGATCATTGTGTTATTTCCGCCTCAGACTGACGCCGCCTCTGCTGGTGGCCTGAACGAGGTGCAACATCCGCAGGACACAGAACCACACTGTGCTTTCTTCGGTGCTTGACCTCCTGCCAATATTGCTGTAAAAGAGCCAAAAGAGCAGCCAACCAGTTGTCTGACACACAAAAGGCAGAAGGTCGGATGATTCTTCAGGTGGTTCAGGAATCTTTCTGCTGCTGCCGTTGCTGGCTAGTCGGCGACTGCTTTGCAAACACTGCTTGTTTCCTTTCCAGATGATAAGTTCAGCCTTGTACATTGTATTGCAGCCAGTCCACAAGAGCCAGTTTTATATATTGTGAAGTAATGTAACATTAAATCAAGATACTACAGAACAGGACTCGGGAGTCGGGTTTACTGGAATTTTCAGTACTATTTGGTCTGTTCATAAATAACACATAACATGAGGTCACAGGCACCAATTAATACTCGATTTTGTGGTCAATATGACTTTTGATAATAGCGGGCTGATGATGATGAAGATAATGATATCTTAACCTATATTCATGTTCTATATAGTACAGAATATGAACTCTTTTGATAAGCATTTATGTTTTGCCGTTGTAATATCCAATTTTGATGTCTGCGGAGCAAACTGTGTAAACGAGTCACATCTTTGGCAATTTCTTGCAACTTTTAAGAGTCAGAATGAACAGCAATACCGATCCATCTGCAATGAGGCAGCATAGACAGCTGATTTATTGGCCTGCAGCTCAAAAGACAGGAAATGTAACTCATGAGTCTTTTAAACAACAGCATAAATGGTTCATGGCTTTTGAAGCTGCTGCCTAAATGATTAAAATTTGCTCTGGAGATTTAAAAAAAAAAAATCTCTGGTTTTACATAACATCGTAGATATTGTAAAAACAAAAAATAAAATGAAACAGTGTGTGTGTGTGTTGTTCACATATCCTGTGTAATTGTTGATTATGAATTTGTGGTGGCACTGATTGTCAGGTGAAAACTGAACAGGAAGAAGATGTCATCAAAATGCTTCACTCACAGCCTCACACACACACACACACACACAACGGAAACCAGTGGTGAAAAACATTGGTTAACTGATGTGTCTGCGGCATCGCAGAATTACATTACTATGTGGTTCAATTATAAGCCTAATGCATTTAACAGCTACTCCACACTGATGTCACAGTACATGTGTTTTAATTTCCACTCTTTATAGGCTGTTTCACATTCTGAAAAAAAAGCTCAAATGCCACTGATAATATTTCATAATGGCTCTTATGTCTGAAAGACCCATTAAGCCATTACGGTGCGATGGTAACCGGCATGAACACCCACAGGACCCTGAAACTAAGCAGCTGGATTGTATTCAGCCATCACTGACTTTATTGTTACACCAATAATAATATAATCCCAACGGCAGCAAGTTTAAATGTCCTCTGTGAAGCGAATAAGGCGTACTAGACCTTTGAAGGGAGTTGAAACTATTGTTGAGGATGATAAAGGCTGAACTGGTCCCGCAAGTCAGGGAGACGTCGATCACGCACAGCCTTCCTACACCAGCACAGTCCTGACAGGCGGTCTAATCTGACGTAATAATCACAATCGCCTAATGAGTTTCCTGCGGTTTGAGGGAGGATTTTACTTCTTATTCCTTCCTGCATGTTGAAAGAACTCCCTCACTTCTGAAAGCGTTAACCCGCAGCAGTGATATCAAAAGCAATTTAGGGCAAAATTCAAGTGATTTTTTACGAGATGATATTTTATTCAAGCTCAGCAGAAATAATCCCCCCACAGTGGATGAACATAAATTAGATAGGCATTATATCAAAATTGCTGCAGGGCTGTTTCCACATCTCGCTACTCTTTTCGACCAGTTTAAGTTGCGCTTGAGCGATGCACAACTTCTCTGTCTTGTTTGATTTAACAGGAATAAATACAAATCCCTATTCCTTGGGATTTCATTGTCAATGAAAGGAATAGATGAGAAAAGAAGAACGCCTGTGCGAGAACAAACAGCACTCTATTTTTATGACATATAGATACTGAATGTACGTATTTTTCCCAGTAACCTTTCTTCAGTAAGCAGTGACCTTTCCTTTGAAATAGTCATCAATCCCTCCATCTACAGCCACTTTGATGTGTTCTCCTGTGGTGCAATGATTCGGTTACATTCACAGACATTAGAAATAGTTGCTGAAATTTTGGCTGCATTTTGTGCTGTAATCAAGGCTTTTAATGGAGAAAGGAGAGGGTGTTATGTCATGTGAGTCACACTCAGTTTGCAAATACTGCACACCACTCATATGAAACTGACTCACTGGCACTGTCAATAACCGAGCAGGGTTTTCGTGCTGCATTCGGTTCTTTCACACATGCAGTGACGCTTCTCCTACATCCCGCACGTTTGCGATCCTGCGGTTGCAAGTTGAGGACACGAAGTTGCAATGAAAAGCTGCAAAACCACCTCGTATCCTCAACGGAAGTCACGGCGCGCAGCCGGCCATCGCGCGGTTTAGTTCCGGTCTGCAAAAGCGAACCTGCCAATCTAGCAAGGTTGGTGGTAAATTAACCAAAAAGGGCTTTCGTGGAAAACACACTGGCTTCCCACACCTCTTGAAATTGGCTGCCCTCAGCGCCAACCCCCCCCCGCTCTCTAGCCATTAGCCGTGGCTTTCTACTCCGTGTGTGTTGGAGGGGGACGCTGGCTGCCTCTCCTGCACACGCGAGCGTGCAGCTGTGCGCAGTGTGTGACAAGTGACACCTCCGTCCCCGACGAGCACAGCTGCAGCCGGGCGGACCAGAACGAACCCGAGAGGATTCGGAACGTGGCACATGGTAGTTGTTGCTTCAGGTTTGGGTTTGTTGGAAACAAGAGCGAGGGCAATGAGTGCAACAGTCTTCTTGAGAGGTAAATACGGCATTCATTAAAGGAGAAGCGACGCTGCAGCTGATGGCCATGCGCACGGAGAAATGTCTGATGCAAAAACGGGACTCGTCATGAAATGGTTGACTCCACGAAGCAATATTTTTAAGGGGCTGACTACAAACCAGTTAGGGGTTTCTCTCAGGCGAGGGATGATTAGCAGATGCAGCATATGATATCTTTATTAAAGTTGGGCAATTAATAACTGCTACAAAATTTAAAACAATGCTGATAACAATTTCATATGAATGACTGATCACAGTGTGTTACAGTAGTGGACAACATTCACAAGTTTGGAACCAGCTCCTCAAATAGATAGATATTAAAATGTAGCATGCAGTGCAGTTCCTCTTGGTACATTCTTCCCTTTGGTAATGTGAGGAAATTAGAAAGACTTGGGCGGACATTGAGAGATGGATTTCATTAAATTGTCATCATAAATTTGCAGCTTCACCGTTTGTTTTTTTTCTCTAATTTTGGGAATAATAAGACTCCCATCTTGAGGGCAAATGCTTTTTTTGTAATTGGTTTATAAAAAGCTATATTGCCAAACTGGAAAAATAAGGAAACTGGAAATATCTGAGCAGTGAAAGGACAATGTCAGAGGACAGTAGCACCAAAGAGGAAGCAATTTTTACAAGATATGGAACTCAATTTATGAAGCCCTGTAGACTGAGTGGAGCCGCGACATTGCCCATCATCAATAAACATCAAGGAACCCGTTTTTTCTTCTTTAATTTTTCCTGGTTTGCCGAGCGTGTGTGTGTGTATGTGTGTGTGTGTGTGTGCGTATTTGTGATTCAAAGCATTGCAGCTTGTAGCTCCCTCCAAGTTTAGCTGATAGGCGCTTACTCGTAGCTAAGTCTTTTC
>CAAKHG010021859.1:62282-83362 GCA_901007715.1 Dactylopterus volitans
AAGCCCTGTAGACTGAGTGGAGCCGCGACATTGCCCATCATCAATAAACATCAAGGAACCCGTTTTTTCTTCTTTAATTTTTCCTGGTTTGTCGAGCGTGTGTGTGTGTATGTGTGTGTGTGTGTGTGTGTGTGTGTGTGTGTGTGTGTGTGTGTGTGTGTGTGTGTGTGTGTGTGTGTGTGTGTGTGTGTGTGTGCGTGCCCGCGTGCGTGTCAGAGAGAGACAGAGAGCGAGACAGACAGAGAGAGAGAGAGACTGTAAAACTTGCAGAGGTCCACCTCAAACAGAGCTGAGATATGAAAATGGATTTCTTCTGTACCTGCTGATGAACATGCCGAAATATTCGATGCATCATAAGCAGACATTTGCTCAATTAAGAAAATAAGTCATTACTATAAATGATACTGTTAATGATGCGGGGTCTGTTCCATGTCCGATTATTTAACAGTTGGAATATTACATGTGAACAGTATACAAACTAATGGCCACAAGGTGGGGCTAACGGTGCCATGTTTCATTATATCCCTCATACTTTAATGGAGATCTTTGTATCAAATTTCATCGAATTACGGCTAGAAATTCTGGAAATTACACTCTTACCATAGCGCCCCCTGTACTGGTTGGAGTTATTTTTTTAAAAGTTACACACCTGTGCTCTATGGCTGTGTGTGCAACATCCCCAAATTTAGTTTCACTAGAATCTAGCATTGAAGAAATGAAGAGGTGAAGTACAGTACGTTTTTCCAAAGGTCATGATGGGCATGGCCTATATCAGTCCAATCTTTATCATCAAATGAACACACAAATACTGTTTGCTGCACCTCGCACTTAAAGAGCCATGAGCCATTAACCAAACCTATAATAACTTACTATTTGTTGGCGCTACTGGTGCCATGTTTCCATAGGTTCCGCATTTTCAGATGGGGCACCTTTTCAACAAGTATGAATACCAAATACAGTAATGAAGGTCTCTACTTTCAAACATTAAACTTTCATCCAAGTGTGCCAGCTTTGCAGCTTTCATGCTAATGATAGGAGTATATATGGCTACATCTGCTCTGGAGGCCGGACATGCCCTTCCAGAACATAGTTAAGTGTTGCATCCTTGTTTCCGCATCAAAATAAAATGAATATAGATCCCTTTTTTTCTGAGTCAGTTCTGAATCAGCCTTCACTTACCGCATCACAAGTAGTAATGGAGGAAATTCCAAACTGAGGAGCTTCCGTTCTAGTGTTCACATGTCCGACCTATGAATTCTAAAGCAGCTTAGCGGCATCTAAATATTGCAGTGTTCCATATGGAGTCTACTACATTTGGCATCACTTACCATCTAAAAGTCACCAGCAAAATTATGTTCTACGGTCATGTAAAAGCAATAGAACTAGGAATAGCAAAAAAAACAAACAAAAAAAAACAAAACAACAACAACCAAAAGACTGAGGGTTGTTATGACACCACAGTGGCAGCGACGACAAAGTGGGCAGCCATGAATCCATCACAGCACCCAGCCAGCATCTGTAGCAGTTAAAGCTCAGGCATTAAATGCTATGCACCCCCCCCCCCCCCCCCACCCCCTCTTCGCCCCACACGAAAAAAAATGATGCAAATCTACTGAGGAGAGGAGGGAGAAGATAAAAGCTGCGCAGGCAACTTTCTTCTTCAAAGAATCGACTGCTCCGAGCAACATTTCTACTGTCTGACTCCGAGCTGCACAAAAGCGCCGGTGAGGCAAACACTGTCTGTGGCAACCAACGGCAACGACGACGCTTTTAGAAACTAAACCTCAGAGTCAAGGGAGACACATCTCACTTTAGAGAGAATGTTGATTAAAGTGAGCAGCATCTTGCGCTTGACGTCGTATCAAAATTGTTGTTATGTGCGTGGGGAAGAAAAAAAAATCTCTCCTTCTACACGGCAAACACGAGTGCATGTAAGGTTACACACTTTTCCTGAAAAAAACCCAAGGTGATGTAAGGGATTAAAGGATTAAGCCTGCAGCCCAGAGATTTTCACGAGCTAATTTTGTGTAATCTATTACTTGTCCATAGTTAAATACACTATTTGGGTGTTATTAAACCTGTGTCCCCACTCCCTCTACGCACACATGTGCAGCAGCAGCACACAATAACCCCCCCCCTCCAACCCCCCTCCCAATGCATGTTGTAGAGTCCCATCGGCCATATTACATGATGCTGCACTCACTCTTGTAGCTCGGACTCCACGGCTGGTATCCATAGTAGCCGGTGATGCGCAATATTCGCTCCTCTATGGACGCGCTGTTGATGTCCTCAACTGAGCGAGAAGACTTGAGGTCCTCTTTGATGGCCTCGTCCACCACCAGGTACTTGAGCTGTCTGAGCTGAGGGCTGATGTCCGAAAGCCTTCTGGGGCTCACGTCGGGCGACTTGCGCATCCCGCTGGGAAGAGAGAACAAGGGATGGTGGTGGTGTTGGTGGTGGTGATGGTGGTGATGGTGGTGGTGGTGATGGTGGTGGTGGTGGTGGTGCAGGGCAAAGTGAGACCTCTTGACAAAAGGGGAGAAGCACTCAGTCAAGTCTGACTGGATCAGATAAGAAGAGCTCTCCCTGGCTAAAACGGGAAAGTCAGGGTTGTATGTTCCACTGTTAGGGGCCCCTGCAGCTCCTCTCTTGTAGAGAAGAGAAATCATCATCCTTCACTGCCTCCGCTGAACAATAGTCAGAAAGACACTAAGCGAAAGTGACTGGTGTTGCAACTGTTGTATATAGGCCCTCCGATGTACTCGGCGCATCCCGTTACAGGCTTATAGGGAGGAGGAGGGGGGAATCGATGGTAAATGATTCGCAGTTGTGGAGGGGAAACATTTGTGACAGCTCGGGGCTTCGTGGAACAACAACTGCGCTCTAACTATGGCGCACGAGGAGGACGTTTGTGGTCCGGTGGGCGAGATTACACGAAAACATAATAAGAACAGTAATACTCCACCGATAAAGGAGTGGAGCACCGAGCAAAAAAAAAAAAAAGTAGCACCCTTGTTACCTGCCAGCCTCCAAAGCTGTTAGGAACCTGTGCGTAAAATGTCCCCCTGCGCAGCCACATCGGAGGCTAAAGATATCTTTTTCTTTTTTTTTCTTTTTTTACACAAATGCATACATTTATGAGCAAACATGGGGGGTTGCATAGTTAAGTTAAGACAATCGATTTCAATAAGAACATCCTTAATTGCCTGAGTTTTTTTCCCCATTCAGTTCAAAAAGGCTATTTACTTCATCGACGCACCTTTAAATGAAAAAAAAAACAAAACAAGTGCGCAACAGGTACAGCTTGGCGTCTGCCGGGTCGGCTATCGTGCGTTTAAAAACAAACAAACAAACAAAAACAAAGTTTAAATGTCTTACATCGGCATCAAAGTAGTAGGAGGTCCAAGGTAGCACATGCAGTCCCGGTGGGGCCGCCCGACCCGGTCCCACACGGTGCCCTCTCCATCCCCGTACATCCTCAAGGCCACCGAGCGGGGCTGCTGCTGTGAATCTAAACCCTCCTCGCGGCTGCTGGAGATATAAGCACCATCGTCCTGCTCCCTCTCACACCGACAGACATATGCCAAGCTGGCCACTTTGACTGCCTCAGCACCGAAGGCTGCGCTCGGCTCTGGCTGCCGCGCCGGATGCGTGGAGGCACAGCAACAGCGCCATCTGCCGGATTCCGCCGGGTGCTCCCTATCCTCTGGCGCTATGAATCTTTGCCGAGGACATAGAAGTTGTTATAGTTTGGGCTCACACGTTTTTGACCCACCAGAAGGAGGGGCCGTGAAATATGTCATTCCTGTGCAAGGCTGTCCAGATCCGTCACTTCGACTGATACATAAGAATAAGCTAATCTTGCAGGTTGGGTATAGGGACCGGTTGGGTATAGGGACCGGTTGGGTATAGGCGGCCCCCGATTCACAGTCTGCACATGTCTGCACCTCCTCTGACTCAGCTCCCGCCAGTGCCTAAAGTCGTTTCCTCTCTCAGCCTCTGTGACTCCAAAAGTTCAACAGAGGACCCGTGAAGAATTGTGCCAGCCGGCGGCAGGCGCACGCCACAAAATGAGCGCCTTCCCTCAAATGTCACATTGAGACGAGCGCGGCGGGCCTCGTTCTTGTGATATATACAAAAGCTCTGAGGTGTGATGAAGTTTTTGTTTTTGAACATAATCCGGGAAAGCGTCAGATGCGGAAGGTGGTAGTAGTTTCATTCCAAAAACAAAAAACAAAACAATAGATCAAGCAAAAAGGGTGGTGTTGATGTTAAAGCGGGTGTTTTTTTTAGTTTTTTTTATGTCTTTTATTTATTTCGTGTCTCCTCAAAAGTTTGTAACATTTCTGTCAGTGAATCAACTATAGTCCCTTTTATATTAGTGCCCAAACCAACTTCAGTCGTTCAGGGAGACGGGGAAGCTGTTTTCCTGCCGTTTCTACAGTCGTTGTTACTTCTCGCGAGGATGTGAAACCCTGAATTTATGGTGCAGCGATTAGCAGAAATTAATCCCATTGGTTTGAGATGATTTCAGGTGTGAAACGCATCAGCTCAGTAATCACACAACCCGTTCCGCGCCAGTACCTCTCACCCAAAATCACAGGCCACTGGGAACCTCTTTGGCTTGTAATTCATAGTCTATTTAAACAAAAAAAAAGCAGGATTTCAACCTGACGCCGGGCTACACGTCTCTGTGTCTGCAGAGAAGTGGATTTCAGACGTGAGGCAGTAGAAGCGCTGTTCCTGTTCAGCCCTGCCAGACAATCACAGGGACATGGTTGATTACATCCAATCAGAGCTTTGTCTCCAGTAATGGGGTAATTATATTCACTCAATGCTGATACCTGGAAACCGATATGCAGCAACTGTGTCGGAGGTGTGAAAATGTTCAGCGGCGACGGTTCCGGTTTTTCCTCTCCCGTCGTGACTCATGAATGTTAACGAGGCATTTAAAAGACTGCGGATTTAGAATTTTCCCCGTTAACATTGATTGATGACCTTCATCTCAGGTTTTTGGCTCATTTGTGGTAAGTCTGACAAAAGTTTCGATCAGTCGCTTTGTCTTATATTCATGCATTCATGCTTACTCTATGTAGGTAAGTAGGACATGCAGTTCCCGCGATTCAAGAGGAGCGCAGCTCTACCTTGTGTGAATGGGGCAGTGTCGTCCATAGATCCCAGATCTGTGGTCCACTTGCTGCATTGCGTTGGCATTCTGAGAGCTCCTGACTGCAGAGGGCAACTCAAGCACATTGACCGGCTTTTAAGGAGAGCTTTTCGCATCGATCACGCACACCTCACACGCTCACACAGCGCAGGGGGACCTGTGCTTACCCCAGCAAAAATCGTGGAGTCCAGTCATCAAGAAGCGGGTCAACACCTCCTCCCCACAGTCTTACAGGGGAGGAGAGGATCAAGTTTCGTTGTGAAGCTCAGCCAGAATCAATTTGCGCTGTTCCTTCTCCGGATTTGCCAAAACCAGACAACCTGTCCTAAGACACAGCTGATATATTGTCAGAACAGTTAATATGAAACGCTCTCATCACCCCCCCCCCCAATCTTCAAGTTCAGCAGGCCTCTAATAGAGATGTAACTAGTGTACCAGCTACTAGTTCTTTCTAAGCATGGATGAGAGCCAAGCTGAGGGCCAAGAGACACGATAAACACAGTGTGGAGGACCCAAACAATCATTTAGTGGCCAAATTCTTCTGTTTCACATTAAACTAGTTCTGGTGGAACTAGTTCTTGTTGCAACAGTATAATGTAACTAATAACATGAGTGAGGGCTCAGTTGGATTAACCAGCAGGCACAGAGGCAGGAGCCTGAATCTGGCTCATTGCAATTTTTTTTTACATACATACACGTTATTTTATATTAATAAATATACATATGTGCACTATAGCTATCCTCTCTCACAGAAGGTATGTTGTTCTGTCAAACAAAAGTAATATTAGTATCATGGCTACAGTCCATTCAGATGTTCGCGCATAATTTTTTTTAAAAATTCAACTTGAGCGGTATAGAGCCATTGTATATTATCGGTTACGCTTGCTTTTGTTGCTATGAGAAGTCAAAAAAATCTGCCAGTAGACACAGAAATAAAACACAAATGTGGCAAATAGGTATTTACCTCGGTTTTGATAATTATGTATTCTAAACATAGGAAATGTGCCTAGAGGGAACTGAGCCATCATTCGTGTCATTACTTTTCCAGCGTGCACAGTGGTGCACGAGGTCAAATACCTTGAAATAAGGAAATAAAAATCCAGAACTTTCCCTGTGCTTTGAATATATGATGGCCCTTTGAGAATCTCTAGACTCACTCTTGCTACCTTTATCACCCTCATCCATCCTCCAGCTCTCTCCAGTAGCCTCAAAAAGTCGCACACGTCACAGCTTTGCCAGCCAGCAGAAACAAATGCTGTATAATAACTCATTGAAAGTATTTCCCTTATCCCCTTGTGCCCAGTTTCATACAATTTAAAGTATGATGTCGTTCTTCTCAATCATTAATGTTTAATGCAGCTCTCGGCCTGGAAACAGTGCGACACACCACTGCCGATTGGCTGATGCCGGAAAAGAAGCGAAACTCTGAGCCAGTTAAAATACAACATCCATTACTCTGCGTTCATAGGTGTGCGTTTTTAATTTCTCCCGATAGGTGAACTCTGCATGCGCACTGTGCCGACGCGAGGATTCGTCCGTCGCCACAATCCAGAGGCACATCTATTCCTCTTGTCACCGAACAATCTGTCGGAGCGCTACGTCAGACAGAGAGAAGCGTAACCTTTATGGAAACAGCACCCTGCCGCCCCGAAAGCCAGCATCATTTCTTTAGGGTGTATTTGTTATTCAGCTGCCATTATTGTTAAGGCTGACACGCAGCAGGAGAGTAGCCAGCGGAATCTCTACGGATGAGAGGACCTGCTGATGCTATTATGTGTCAACATCATGGACCAGTTGGCTGCCCTGGTAAACAGCTTCAGTGGAAAGGGAAAGCTTATTGGCATCTTCTGTCTGCTTACTGTAACTGGGCGGCCTTAACTGGCCTGATTTCCATTCTTAGACAGTCCCATTTTTAGTTTTGCTGACACATTAAAAAACCTAGTCAGAAAATATACGATTAAAGCCGCCCTGCAAGTATGCGCAGTCCTTCCTCTGTTGTGCTGCTATTAATATTGAAAGACGCCTCTGAAGAGCGGCGCGTCGAAGGTGCTGCTCAGTTGACTTCACAACAGCTCGCGCGGGGCGGAAAATGTTTTCCGTCGACACACACACTACTCTCCTCCGCATATAGCCGTCCGACGGATGCAGATCAATGGCCGTTCTCGTTGCCGCCGCCATCGCTTTTGACCGTTGCTCACTCACAGCCAAACATCAAAGTAGTCGGGGGACGTTTTAGAGAGTGGGCTCTTGATTTATTCACTTATAGAGCTCATGGATAAGCCATATGGAAGCATAATCTCCTTATTAGATTGGGAAACCTGCTCTCTGCTCTTCAAATGTAAATCCTCTTGCCCTTGTGACGGCGGGCACCTTTTGTGCTGTGTATGTCTGTTTTGCAAAAGGGATTTGGTGTAATTGGGGGTTGACAAAGGAAAGTTCAGGAGTGTGTCCTGAAGATTGTTAGACATTCGGCGCTCCAGACAACTGATTGTTTCTTTTGAATATTTATAACCAATTATTTTTTGCTGAGGGTACGCGGAGGATGGCGAGGATGTGATCTGGGGGTTGCAGGAGGTTGCAGTGCAGGCGCTCTTTACATGACACGGGCCACTAAAACAAACCGCTTTTAACATTCATGGTTACTTTTGGTCGCAAATTGTTATCGTCACACGCGTCACGGCTATTTGACTTATTGTCATGCGCTCAGTGGCTACTACTTTCAAAGCTCACTATCACGTTCAAGGCTTGCAACGGTTTTGCTGCCATGCTTTTATTCACCTGATTGTGACTGATGGTGCTTCAGCCTGTCGGCAGGGGTCTGAAACGACTGCTGGGTGCAGTGGAGGTTTTGCTGTTCCTCTTTCACTGCCGATGCTTGTTATCCACCTGAAAAAACCTGATCCAACGTATCATGAGAAGAAATAGCGGGTCCTAATGCTTTTTCAGCATCACGCAGACACACTCTGCATCACGCTTGGAGGATGGATTCACTGCAGTCCTGTTGCAGGAGTGAGAAGGCCCTACAGTATAGCTGCAGCATCCAAAGCCCTTCACTCCTCCCTGTTTTCCCTCCTCCCTCCTTCTGGTCCTGTCACTTTGTTTCACATTTTATACATTCAGAATGAACTGGGACAGTGTGTATGTCCTGCTAAGTGTCCACAGTTTGTGTATGTGTGTGTGTGTGTGTGTGTGTGTGTGTGTGTGTGTGTTTCAACATACAGATTATATATAACAGTTTCTGCACCAAGCATGTAAGACAACGCCCATGACCCAAAATACTTAAAATGCATGATTCCGTATTTCATATTTACTGGGCGCATACTGTAAATAAGCAGGCTGTTTTGTTTTATGAGGGTTCATCAACAGTCTCTTTACAGCAAAATCTATTCATGTTTGCAGCAGAAATTGAATGCAGTTACAGAGTTGGCAGTGGGGAGTGTTTGTGCTGGAGGCCGCGAGCATTCCCATGGTTCCTGTGTGTATATGTGTGTGTGCGTGTGTGTGTGTGTGTGTGTGTGACAAGATATAAATAGAGTTGCTCCACCATCAGAAAGCAGCGCTATAGGGTAGATGCCAGTCGTTGCCTCTGCCCAGCCGGAACCCACAACCCTGTCCTGGGTGACCCCTAAAACCTTTGGGGCCACTGACATAAGAGATGCAGAGGTTGCAACAATGGACTTGATATAAAAACCTTGCTGACGAAATGTCAAGCCTCACACAATGTGCTGCACTCCCGGCTGTGTCTGTACTCTTGGGATTTGCTGGAGAGTTTGTTTGATCCATGCCTAGCACGTTGGAGCACATCGGCCCTGAAATTATTTGCACAATAATGCAGCGCGCAGGATCCTTCGCGTAACAGCTTCCACATTGAGCGTGGCGCGACGAGAATATCTACGGTCGCAGGATCTGTAGACATGAGGGTGGGGGTCACTTCGTCTTTGCGTCACACGCTCAGGTAGAAGTTGCCCGCGCTGTATCTGAGAGATGCGGAGAGATCAAACAGCAATATTAATGACAAAAAGCGGCTGGTGCGTTTCAGTCCAGCGTGTAGAGCTGGGCCTTCGGGGAATGTGGTCCCGTTCTGCCCCAGTGCACTCCTGATTTACAGCTCGGCTTATTCTACTGACAGCTGTACATGTGCGGGTTTGTGGTTACAAACAGAAAATACAGGGAGAGCAGGGCGAGGCATTATATGATGTATTGTCCTAAAGTGTAGGTCACTTTAGCCGGCCACGTGCCAGAGTTGGAAAGTATTTCGATGGTGCCTGGAGAGTCAGCAAATGCAGTCTCACCTTACTTACCTTGCCCGGGATTCTGCTTGTGCATACGGAATGTTAACTTTCCAGCACTCCTCTCAATTGTCGAAACATTTCTTTCCATGTGAAGCATCATGTAGATGTAGATTGTAACCCACTTACTTAAGTGCAAAGCACTTCCAGGATTGCTGGACTGTAAAATTCTCCACAGGAGGGAACTGTGTCAACCGTGTGGACCAGTTCCACGCGTCAACCTGCGCCATCTGCAGGGCGACAAGGGTTGTCGTTCAGTCGCCACCCGAAGGCAAATCAAAGGTTCGCTGGAGCAATTAAAACACTGTCGCCTGCAGGCAACCCCTGATTTGGCTGCTGATGATTAGCCTCTTAGTCCGTATTTGGTAAAGTTTGTTTAACTGTGAGAGAAATTCGCCTCCAAATTCCAAATTAACACCTTCTCCTCTTGTCTTATGATGTATATTGTAAATTAAACGTGACGGCACAACGTCACCTTTCCAACAAAGCCAGCTGCAGGAAAATTACATTTGAAATGACATGAACGTCAATCAATTCTACAATCCGCATAAGGCTCTGAAATCTCAGGTGACACAGTTCTGATTGCTCGGTAACGTAAAATAAACAGCCGAAATCCTCCGAAATGAGCTGTTTCTCTCTGCAACCAGGCATTAAATTTACAGTGGATCAAACGATGACATTTAGCAAATATTTGCTGAGCTCGGTTAGCGTTTCCCACCGTCGTGGAGCTGATGCTGCCAGTCTCCCCCCATTAGGCCAAGTATTGTCACAACTAATGATGGACAGTCTGGATAGCCAACAGAATTTCATAACCTAAGATAGTAAGTAAGTAAGTTAGATTACCCTGACAATAGTCAAAGATTCTTAAGGTGAAAATTGCAAAATGTACATGTGAAAATATAAATCTACCATGCAAAAAAAGCTGCACTGCTGCTTTCAAGAAATGTGGTCCCTTATTTCATTTTCGGTTACTGTCTTGAACACTATTGTGTGTTATGTAATTTTTGAATGTCTCAAACACATCCCAGTGAGGTTTAGTTGGCGTTTTTTTTTATGGGATTTAAGAAAATTGGTACATTATGGTTGCTTGTTGGGGCCGGGAGTTAGAGGTTCACGCAGATTACATTCTGTTAAACAAACAACTTTGATTTGCTACAATCACATTATGCAAATGAACAGACACAATTAGCCTTTATTGCTGTTTCTAAATATAGCACATCTACACCATATCAGACGCGCTAATACACAATTACTGTGCACCCTTTGGTAAGTGTGTCCTCTTGATGTGCATACAATAAACACTTTCGCCGGCGGGGCCGTCTTCCCTTCATTTTTATTCAGGTGGTTTAACTTGATAACATGGATGTCAGCTCAAGTCGCTCTGCAGTGAGGCGCTCCTGAATGCAAGAGGTAATTACGTCTCTGCTTAATAAGAAATACGGCTGCTGAATAAAACATCAGTATTTCTTTCTTTAGAAATTTGCTGAGTGATGTGCCAAAACAGGCCCATTTGAATGTTCTCCCCTTAGAATTGGAAAGACGCGTGTCGCCTTTGGCCACAACACGGGACACTCAATTACAGAGCATATGTTGCACCATGCATATAAATATATGTACAGCATACTGTACGGGAGGAGGAGGGGGATTTCTGTTATATCCAGCAAACTCAAGAGGCTCTTTTCTTCATAGTAATTGGTTTCAACAGCCAGTATTGTCCTCAGTTAAGAGGCGCGCATGCGATGAGCCTGTGTACGCCGTTGCTTTTCATGCCTTTTTCCTGGAACATCCGTGCGCCTCCACCTTTAATTACAGCCCCTCTGTAACGGAGACAAAGACGTGCTACGTACAGAGCCACTTCATACTCAAGTTTGGGTTTAATTACCATAATTGCCTATTTATAATTTGATTCTTTAAAAAAAAAAAAAAAACAGTTACCTAAGCCCCTGCATCACATTCATTGTCAATTTCTTATTTCAGTTTTGCTCAAATGGCTTGTGTGCATTAAAGCAGGGCAATTATCCATGACTCACTCTTACATGTATCCCCATAAATTTATACCCCCTTTTTTTTTTTTTGTAAATGCAGCATGACATGTGTGGCTGTTTGTAGGCAGCTTAAACTGCTATTTTGGGACACAATAGCAGGAGCTGCCACTCCGTCAGCCAGTATCTACTAGTATTCAGCATGAGTACAGAAAGAGCTCTGGATACTTGAGTCCGAGGAATAAAATCGACACTGACAGATCGGGAAACACACGCCTGTTTTATTTAAATAGGATGTCAGATTAATAAACCAAACACTTTAGAGACAGAAAAGATTTTATACAGTTCATGGGTTCGTTTTCGATGATGAATTTCACATAAAACCTTTTGCTCCAGGGCAATTCTGTATTACAACATAGATACAGTAACACTAAAATACTTTATCACCCTATGCACCAGCACTACATAAGAGATATGTACAGAAATCTCAATACACGTGTTGAACATTTTTTCAGCATAAATAAATAATGTCAGTGTGTTTCCAATTGTAATCCTTAACATAATATGTACTTCCTGAACAGAACCACAACCACCGCTCCCGACAGGTTTAGCCCGTCAAACTGTGTGTGTGAACAACGGCAAACACAAATGCACCACTGAGGGAATCACAGCCTGGACATCGATTTATTCAATATATCTACTGAACAGTTAAAACGTCTTACAGTAATACAGAAAACCAACCGTGGCAAAATTCAAGTTCTCCTTTTACTCGACAGACAAATATGAAGACAGAATCATTGCTTCACAGCTTACAAGGAAGGCCCAGACTGGTGAGAAAGATGAAATAAAAAAAAAACAACCCACTGATGTATAGAATAAATAGTACCTAAGAGCAGTCATGACACTTTGCCAGTTGTACATACGGTTTCCAGTAAACATGACAAACTAGCGCTGCACTCCGGTTAGGCCATGTAGCAGACAGCATTCAGAAAAATCGTTACATTCGAGACTTCATGAAAGGCTACGGTTGAGTCCTGGTGCGGCAGAGTGGCGGAGGGAAACGAGGTCACAACTTCAGCTCCATACGGATGGAGGTATTGTTAAATATAAATGCTCTTCTCTGCCGATGCACCGCACTGAATGTGTGTGGGTAGCCCCAAAGAGAAAAATCAGAGGACAGATCATCATCGGAGCATTTTTCCCTTCAGCTAGCAAAATTTCAGAAAAATACAGAAGGGGGGGGGGGGGTGTTTTTGCTGTGGAAGCTTACACATGTCATGTACACGTGTAATATAAACATACACTATTGAGAGTTTGTCTTGGTTAATGAGCAAATTAAAAAAAAAAAAGAACGTTTTTGCTTAGTCACCAGATGGGGGCGTTACCATTTCTGGCGCGCAGTTACCTTCAAAGTTTAAAAACCCTCTTCATGTCGTATTCAAAAATATACAATTTCTACATTCTAGTTATTCAAATACAGTAAAATAGTCCTGCTCAGAGCCAGGCCCTCATAGGTCATCAAAAATCAAAGTGACTGTAATCAAAAAGATCTTGTTGATACAGATGAAATCTTAAGAACCGTGTCCCTTTTCTCTCAGCGAGATCAAGCAGCTGTTTTTTTTTTTTGTTTGTTTGTTTGTTTTTTTTTGTCTGTCTGGTTCCTGTTTAAGTTCAGGTCTCTTTATCAATGGTAGAACGAGCAGACCAGCCCTTTACGGTTGCCCCTTTTTTTTTCTTTTTTTTTTTAAGCAGGACTAACCTTGCATCCCTTTTCACACAGTTTTGCACACATTAGGCCATTCAGACAAAATCAATAACTTATAGTGCTTACCGTCACACATAGAAATTGCACTGTGACACGTTTCGAAAATATGTCTGCAGACAACAAAATGCAACAAAGTGGAGTGCAACCACAATACTTAACGTCTTAGTCAAATATGACCCAGAAATTCTACCATTAAAACCTCCCGGCAGCCTCATATTCACAATCAGAATATCCACGTCTTTAGCCTGCGCTCGCTTGCCTCTATAAAACACTGACTGCAACCTCTTTCAGTCGACCGTCCCACCCACGTTATGCAACAGCAACCCTGAAAGTTCATAGAAGAAGACAATACAACCGAAAAACGAGTAATTCAAGCTTTAAAGAGCAGTTTGCAGTTCCACCACTGCTGGCAAGATTGTTTTAAATAAATATGTCAACATAGTTAAAAACCAAAAAAAAGAAAAAAAAAATAGATAAACTGACAATGCAATTTGAGAATGACAGTTCACTTGAGTTGTTTCTGTTTTGTGTCGCTCGTCATTAATGGGTTTTTTTTTATATCCTAGTTGGCACCGGATCGTACACCTTGATCTATTTACCTGATAAAGCACGTTCCACGTACCTGCAAAGCATTCATAAAGGTACATACAGACTTATAAATGGCAAACGGGCTGCACTTACATGGCGCTCTCTCTACCGTAAAATAGTGCTCAAAGCGCTTTACATTGCATTAATACTGCCACATTCGCCCACTCACGCGCACGTTCACACACGTTCACACACTGATGGCAGAGGCTGCTATGCAAGGCGCCAACCTGCCCATCAGGAGCAATTAGGGGTTCGGCGTCTTGCTCAGGGACACTTGGACACGGTCCGGAGGAGCTGGGGATTAAACCCTTCACTTTCCAATTGCGAGACGGCCACCAACTGAGCCGTGTCACCCCTAAACTACCCTTCTGATGTGCTATTCTCTGACAGACTACAGAAAAACTGTCCTATAATTAAGCTGAGGCCAATTACTCTCTAACATGTTTTCTGCTTTAAATAATACAGAGCTCGAAAGGAGCTAAGCTTCCGTGAGTCGAAAATACAGCAGAAGGCCTTTCCTGTATTAGTGACTATGCTTTTGTAGTCAGCGATAAAATATTAATCCTCTTCATATTACATGTACATGATATCAGTATAGAGTCATTACTGTGGAATTGTGAGGAGTATTGTTTAGTTTCATGTGAAATGTTTCAACTAACGGGCTGTTCTATGATTTGCCAGGATGAGTTTCGCGGGACTTCATGACCATACTTTGATCTGCGGCTACTCTGTGGATCTTTACTGGATCATGGGGTCGTCATTGGGCGAGGACAGACTTTGGACGCTGACAAACGGCTGGGTTTTGTCCTCGTTATGGGCCGTGGCTCTGTTGGACACGGTCGTGAAGGACAGGTGGTCGTGCTCCAAAATGGCCAGGCGGTCATGCGGCTTCTCCTTCTTTAGGTAGAACATCTTCCTCAGCTGCTTCAGTTGCTGCAGCTCGCAGAAGGTCTCAAGCACCACCAGCATGACTATCAGGCCCAGGATGAGGTAGACTGGCGAGATAAGCACACATGCGGGGTTAGGAGAAGGCAATGTGGTGAGCTGCGGTGAGTTTTAATCAAACGGCAAAACCCGTATGCGGCGTCTAGAACCTGTGCTGTTGGCGTTGCTGTTAAATTCATACAGTCTGCAAACGGTTTCAGGGTCCCCAGTCGTGCAGTTCTTCACTGGTGTCACAAAGCTAGCTATTTAAGCATGCTCACACAAGAGGGCAGTGGGGAGCTAACCATCCTCACACGAACAGAGAGCGAGCGTTTGGTTGAATGATAAAGAAGAGACATTTTTTTCCGGCCAGGTTGGAAATCCCCATTTGAAACCTCGGAGGAAACTAAGGTGAGTCTACACTGGTGTTAGAGTATATAGGCCATCACGCCGCTCGTGCATTAGCACTAATTCTAGTTACACACATGGTCTTACAGCACTGTCAGAGTTACAGGGGGCGAGTTGTCTTAATCAGCAACTCGTCTATATGCATATGAAATTCCTCGTTGCAAGAAAAGTATCTTGTATATTTGCAGGGTCTGACATGTTGCTGTCTGTTTGCCTTCAAGCAACAGAAGTCTGTTAGGACCCGATTTAAAAAAGGTCAAACATTTGAACAAAAAAAAAAACGATGCTGGAAGTTACTGGACTGTTTCGGTGTGCGCCGCGAATGCGCCGAACGTCTCCACAGATAGCGGCGATGTCACTTTTGATGCAGCCATGTAATTTTGCACAAAGCGAGCCGCGCGAATGTGTCTGCTTCCAGTCCGACAGCCGAGCGGCGTTGTTCTCTCCTCCTCCTACAGACTGACACGCTGCACCCACTGAATGACGTACTCTTTGGCGCGCGCGTGCCGCGCACCCACATCCGCGCATGCGAGGTGACAGTTCATTCAAGTTGTCAACCCAAAGCTTGTCAGGACTCCACATGCGTTCGCCGAGTTCCCTGGCTACCATCGGGCACTGCTCACAGAAAGCTGCGCAAGCCGCCCCGCAGAATGCAATCGATGTCTCTGCTGCCCCCCATGACGCCACGGATAGGCTGTCCTCCTGCACTGCGCTCGTCCATGACTGATTGTCGGGGCTTTGAAGTGAAGAGCAGGAATGGGGAGCATTTCAAAATGTTGCATTGAAAATGGTTCAGCTGCGATAGCTGGGGGAAGGTTTCTTTTGTTTTTTTTTTATAAATGCTGATCTCAAAGAGTTAAGATTTCATCGAGGTTTACATGATGAGAGGGAAACGTTTTCAAGTGTAACACAGTTGAGCACAGTGAGCTCACTGGCATGGTGTGTGATCCTGCTGGGATAGCCGTCAGTGGATGGGTACACTGTGGTCATGAAGGGATGGACATGGTCAGCAACGACACTCAGGTAGGCTGTGCCGCTTAAATAACGTTACGTTGGCACTAAAGGACCCAAAGTGTGCCGAGAAAATATTCCCCACACAATTACACCACTACCAGCCTGAACTGTTGATACAAGGCAAGTTGGATCCATGCTCCTGTGATCTTTAAGTCAAATTCTGCCCCCGGCCGTCCGGATGCTGCAGCAGAAATTGAGACCCATCAGACCAGGCAATGTTTTTCCAGTCCCCTATTGTCCAACTTTGGTGAGCCCGTGTGAACTGTAGCCTCAGTTTCCTGTTCTTAACTGACGTGGGTGGCACCCGGTGTGGTCCTCTGATGCGACTGTCTCTCTATCAGCGGGAACCAACCTGGCCGTTCTCCTCTGACCTTTGGCATCAACACGGCGTTATCGGCCAGAGAACTGCTGCTCACTGAATATTTTCTCTTTTCAGGTCCTTCCTCTGGAAATCCCAGGTATGGCTGTGCATGAACACCCCAGTAGGGTATTTCAGCAGCTGCTGAAACACTCAGACCAGCCTATGTGGCACCAACGATCGTGCCACATTCAAAGCCACTTAAAGTACAGTTCTTCTACATTCTGATGCCGAGTTTGAGCTTCAGCAGATTGCCTTGACCATGTCGACGTGCCTAAATGCAGTGAGTTGCTGCCATTTGACTGGCTGGTTCGATATTTGTGTTAAAGAGCAATTAAACAGCTGTACCTAATAAAGTGGCTGGTGTAAGTAATTTCTGCATAATTTGTGTAAAAACTAACTTGTTTTTCCTATATTTTTTATTTGGGGACTCAACCAGAGTACTTTTTATGCAACCCCTTTTAAGTCATTTACGCTCCTGTCTCTTGATGGCCTCCCTCCCTAGAAGCCCACTTTATTCTAATTGGCCGAAAGCCTGCTACAGAGCGCTATCCAGTGCTCAGGAACATTTTCTGAACTTTCCTCTTAAAATTTAAGAGTAATTTTAAGAGGTAAAATTCTTCAGAGTCTGAGTAAGTGGATGTGCACTTCCCTTTACTTTGAGGACATGCTCTTATACCACATAAGGACATCCACAAAAGGAGAGTAAAAACAAAATGAAATCCACTAATCATACCATTTAGAAGCTTTAAATTTTGCTCTTAAGGATTACTTTTACATACCTTTTTCTCATTATTTGAAACTTTGGCCATGTTTAAAATGAACATCTGACATTTTAAGATTATATATATATATATATATATATATATATATATATATATATATATATATATATATATATATATATATATATATATATATATATATATATATATATATATATATATATATATATATATATGACAGTGTGATTGATCAGTTATAGGTTAGGATTTGGCGGTTAATTTCTCATTTTTAAACTGTTTTTTCTGCAGGAACATAACAGCAACTTATTTTGAAATTAGTAATGAACGTAATATAAAATATATAACCACATAACCTTTCATCGGGAGGTTGTTGCCTGTGGAGCACTAATTACAATATATTGATTGAGTTCATCGGCAAATCAAACTTGGAAAAAGCCACTGCTACGTCAAAATACACTAATGCCTACAGGCTCTGTCCAAATTTACAAAAATACATTTCCCCGCCATACAGTTACTTTGCTAGATGTGATGTTTCATGAATACTGAGACATGAATAGAATTAGAGGGCATTACCGCCAGTCTGCACTTATTGCATTTTGTGGGACATTTTATGGGATAATTTCTGACTGCTTCATGGTTCAAAAAACATTGGAAACATATAATAGTAGGGTATTGTTCCTCAGATACAAATAAACAACGTAGCAATATCCCCTTTGCAAGAGGAAGCAATGAAGTTAATGAGAAATGTTTTTCTCCTTTTGAGCACACCACTGCTGTGTGCACGTTGCCTTATGTAGCCAATCGAGCTGAGTGTCACGTTAGTCAATCAAAATTCAATTGCATTATATTTAAAAAACAAAGGGTAAGGATGAAAATAGATCTCTTAAATATCTCTATAAAAACATCAAGGCTCATTGGCACTCACAAGTGATGCCCACTTTGTAGAGCTCCCGGAACTTCTGATTGGCGGCTTCTCCAGGTACGTAGTCCCCCAGGCCAATGGTGCTGAGAGAAATAAAACAGAAGTAGAAGGACTCCAGGAAGTTCCAGTTCTCCTCCAGCGCTGAGAAGATTGCAGCAGGGATGAGGAAGAAGGAGGAGACGGCCAACATGGCAAGTACAGTGGCATGCACGATGGCCACAAGAGGCTTGGACAGGCCCCAGCGTGTGTGGATGTAAGCGATCGGCCTGCGTGTGCTGTAAACCATGATCCTTTGCACCACAGCAGTGAGGAAAAGGAGGGTGAAGGGGATGCCAATCACGGAATAGATGATGCAGAAGGCCTTCCCGCCATCTGACAGCGGCGCTGTGTGACCGTACCCTGG
The DNA here is from genome assembly GCA_901007715.1 of Dactylopterus volitans. Taxonomy (NCBI): domain Eukaryota; kingdom Metazoa; phylum Chordata; class Actinopteri; order Syngnathiformes; family Dactylopteridae; genus Dactylopterus; species Dactylopterus volitans. Next base: position 80,849 of record CAAKHG010021859.1, read on the forward strand.
AGGCAAACGCACAACAGGAAACATTTCAGTTACCACCGTGAACGCAGGTGTCCCGACACTTTTTTCCATGACCTATTCTCACCGCTCACATGATCAGCTGCAGAGTAACCACAGAATCTCACTTCTCGCTCGCGCGTGTTATGGGGGGAACACAAGGTGGTGAAAGTGCCGCAAAGAGCCACTGAAAACCGCCCACTTCCACAGAAAGTTAAACAGATGGCCTGTTCACCTGGATGATTTCTGATTGTGATTTCTGTTTTTTTAAAGCAACACTGGTCTGCGCTCTTAAGTGTCCTTCTGGCAGATGGATTACATAAAAATCTACCTGTTGGAGGGATAAACTATTCACTTTTGGGGCCGAACTGAACGCTCCTTCTAGAAATATCAAATGGATCTTGGTGGAGATATTTGCTCTACAGAGTGCAGAGTCCAGCATAGGCCATGTACCTCCAAGCTAGCAGATGGGACTCGCGCCAAACTAAAATAGCAAAGTGCTCCACGTTTCACTTTTTCACTTCCAAAAAAGATGGTTTCTGTCATTTTCGGTAGTTCTTAATATGCCTCCGGCTCCAAATGGCAACAGCACAGTGCGAGATGGCAGTGAGCCTGCCAGGGATGTTTTGGCTTTCTCTTTGAATGCTTCTTATCCAGATTATATCACACGGTCTATAACAGACATACACTCGCAGAGAAAGAGTTTGTTGACCAATGTGGAATAAAGCACTTCTCATGTGAACAGCTGGGCTGCTGCTGGCCTGACGGCACTCCCACTTCCTATGTGTTCCCAGTGTTAAAAGTAGAGCTACATCTGTTCAGTTCTAAGAGAATCAAAAATATGCCCGAAAAAAAAACCAAAAAAAAAAAAAAAAACAGCGGCAGCAAAGTTTGTATGGACAATAAAAAGCACAAACGGTTATCTTGGAAAGTGTGCTGTGAATCTCATCAACAAGGCTTCTGACTTCTGACTTATTAGCCTTTTACATTGTATATTTATGATAAAAGGAAACATCAGAGTCATTTAACAGACAAACATACATTCAGGTCAGCTAGAGCTGTTTAGGTAGAACTGGTGTTACGGCACAATAATAGGAGGCAAGTATTGCTATTAAACCTAGCACGCGCTATTTAAGTCGACCCTAACAGGAGTGCGTTAGGAATACCACGGCTCTCTAACAATTATGTGCAAATTAGAAGATTGCATTTTCCTGTCACATGTCTTTAACATCCCCGCATTTTGCTTTCGGAATCTTCTAGATGTTTAGTTTAAATGTTTTTTTTTTTGTTTTTTTCTTATGTTTTCCAAGATATAAACTCCAGTCACTTGTTCCCTCGATTCGTGAGAGTAGATTTTAGGGGAATGTCTTAATGATTCCTTGTTATGTAATTCATAGCTATGTAAAGGTAATAAAAGATATCAAAATACTGAACTAGGTTTTGCGGAAAACTGAAGAACCAAAGTTATTCTGAATACGCCAGAATAGTAAACATAAATGTTTTGCCATCGACACAATTTTGTTGAGACTTTAAACACCTAAAAGGGCTTCTAATGCAGCGGAGCAGCTAATGCTGGACAAGGTCTACGTGTGTGATACAACCTCAGAGATAACTGCCGCCATGTGATCAGACTAAAGGTTCCCCAGGCAGTCTGACTGACAGCCGTCTGCAACGCACATTCTTTGGTGCAAGAGTGCTAGATAACTACACGACATCCTCCGTGCGCAACTTATTGCCTTGCAAAGCTGCAGACGTCTAAGGCCTTAAGAAAACATTTGCTCAGAGGATTAAATAGTGAGATTGCCCTCCGGGGAAAGAGGGTGAAAGGGGGTCATAAAAATGGTCACAAGTTTGTCTACTTTTGCTACTCAAACCGGATATATAAGGCTGATTATGTCTGGAATAACTCTTTGTTTACAGCTTTAGCTGCTTTTTTTTTTGTCACAATGTCAATATTTCTCTGTGGATGTGAGCGAAATAGTGCGACAGATGTGTCCCACTGTTTCATTTGAGGATGACACACTTTCACCTGCTGATCCTTTAGACATTGTGAGATATTAAATTGGCTTTTCGATAAACAGGAGGGACTTTGTGAGCTGCATTATATTGTATAACTTCACTGTACGCAACACTTGTTTCTGTTTATCTAAATCTGTGAACCACAGTGTTAAGATATTTATTATGTCCATTGTTTATAGCCCATTTCGCGTACAGTAGAAGAGTCCGTTAGTGTATCTTGTTCATTCCTCCTTGGGTGGAGCTGCTAAACGGATTTTCACTGTCGTCCGACGGTGTGAGAAGTGCCAATAAACGTATTTTATCTTATCTTGCCTGCCCGATAATTAGGCGAACTGTGAAATATATGGCAACAGCTGCGATACGACGGCCTCGCCATCCACCTCAAACCCGGCTCACATCAGTCAAAGTTACCCCCCCCCCCCCCCCCCCCACCACCCACCCCCCCCCCCCCACCCCCCCCCCCCCCCCCCCCGCCCGGGGGGGGGGCGCCCCCCCCGCGGG
>CAAKHG010021859.1:83382-99101 GCA_901007715.1 Dactylopterus volitans
AAATTCCCCCCCCCCCCCCCCACACACACACACACGCACGCACGCACACACACGCACACGCATGCACACGCGTCCTGCTCGCGGCCGGTGAGGAGGCCGTCGCCCTGGTGGCCTCCGGGCGGCTCAGGTGACACCTGCGAGCCAGAGCAAAAAGGGCGTCCGGCTGACGACGCACGCAGGCGGAAAACAAAACAAAAAAAAAACAAAAAAACAAAAAACCCCGAAGCCGCGGCGGTCCGGGCTGAAAGAGGGGCATCACCTCCACTCACCTCAGACGGCCGCCACTCACCTGTGGTGGAGAGCACCGTGCTGGCGAAGAACAAAGCCGAGGTGAAGTCCCAGTTCCAGTTGGCGGACGCGTTGTTGAGGATGGAAACCCCGTAATTGCTCGCGTCGAGGGCTTTCTTCAGAAAGCGCTCCAGACGCTCCTCGGTCAGACACTCGTTCTCCTGGAGGAACTGCTTCTTCATCGCCCGCAGGTCCTGCCGCAGGAGGTCTTCGTAGGGCAGCTCCACCGACGAAAACACCACGGCGCCGAAGACGAGATAAAGGAGGTACCCCAAGACGAGCGACACGAAATACCACGTCGAGCGGTGGCTCTGTATCAAGCGCACGCACGAATTGCTGGCGAGAGACTGGAGCATCGTCGGACCTCAGTTATCTCGATGCTATGGGAGCAAATCAGTGTGGTCGCCGCCCGTGTTGCTGTTTTAATGCCGAAATATAAGCGACATAGACCAATGTTGTGGAAGGGCAGGCTCAAATGATGATATTCAGGCTCTCCCCCCCTGCGAAACCTGCTCTGACAATAGATGCGTTCAAGTGCCGTCGGATTAAACTTGAGCAGACCTATTTTACCGGGGTTAATCAATAGGCACCCAATTGCCAATTTATGGTGCCTGATTTTTTTGGGACAAATAATCGTGCCTCTTATTAAATGTGAAAAACGACTTCAATTTAGTGCGCGTGGACGCATTCTTTATGGGGCTTTTTTTGGCGCCACACTAGCTTTTTCAAATAGCACGGAGGTTGTAAATGTTTCTAAAAAAAAATGATACGTGACACTGCTGCGCTATTTTAGTTTCCTAATAAATGCGTTTGCATTTAATCTAGTTGTAAATATCTCTGTAAATGCTATCGTAAATGCAAGGAAGAGTCCCAAAACTGTAGTCATAGAAATTTCCGAGCTTCTATTTTCACGTGAAGGCAACAAGTGATGTGGCGGCGACAAAGGCCGTGTGACGTAGGAAGCTCTCTTTTCCGTAGAAAAAAAAAAAAACCAAGCTGCTCGCAGGTAGTCAGGTCGGTTCGGCGTCTTTTCAGTTTCAGTTGGATGCCACGTAAATACATAATCGAGCTGTCGTCATTGTCATTTTAAGTTGTTGCCGTTGGAGTTGAAAGTGCGAAAGTTGACACATCTCGATGTACAGAAGCTGTACGAGGGAGGAGAAACATGAGAAATCCATCCAACCCAGCCGCTGACATTCGTGTGGGAGTTGGTTAAGGAAGTCGCTTTATATTCATACATACATAAATACATAAATATATGCATGCATGCAAGATACATACTTGCATACACACTGTACATATATGCATATTAATTTTTATTGAATCTGAACATAGTTTTATTTTATTTCTTCTTATCTAAATCTATATATAGTTATATATAGTGTATGTATATCGACTGGGTATACCGTATGTATGTATATATACAAATATAAACATGTATTTGTATGAACATTATGTAGGAAAGATGTATTTATGTGTAATTTGTATATAACTCATGTTTTACACAATTTATTCACATTGTGCATTTTTTTTAATTCAATCAGAGGGAGTTCAAATCTGTTCGGTATTCAACTTGATAACCTTTCGTCGCATTTTAATTGAGCTTATTTGAACTTTCTAAATTCAGTTTATTTTACTGTGGTTATTTACATCTTAATTTTAATTGTGTTTTTTTTTTTTTGGCTTTACATTCAAATGGAATTAGTTTTGATTATATTTAGTGAAATGAGATTTTTACTTAAGTGTAATGCGATTTTAAACTCTTTATCTAAGGGCAACTTTCATTTAAGATTTGTTTTTCTTATATGGTTTATTTATTTTTTTTGTCGTTGTTCCTTCTCACGACTTATTAATGAATGCTTTATTTCACAATCGCTGCACATGCGTGGCCGGTTCGTACGTTAACATTTAACCTGTAGCCCAACATTAACACTGTGTGACGAACCGGGTTGAGGCATTTAAGTAAACTCAGTGCTCGGTAATCAAGTACGTTACAGGCAGGCTACTTAATGAGAGATAAGTGTGTATTATTGCAGTTATATCAGACTCTTTGTAAGACGAGACGAGAAAAAGCACCGTGTGGCACTGCAAAGCGATGACCGGAGATGAACTATCCGACTTGCCGTAGCAATGCATACTGTGGAACTCCTCCTAAATGAACGTTGGAAAGATGGCGACGGCATATGTACGAGCGAGAGTCAACTGTGCCGGCGGACAGAAAGTGCTCCAAAGAGACTAATATCCGCCTTTTTGCAAACATTTAACGGTGCAAAGTCTATCCGATATCGCTTAGACATGATTCGGCCCATGCACGGCGAGGAATGAGACGCGGCCGCCTCGCTATGGAGCCTCCGGATCGCAACGAGCCCAGCAGGTATGCGAATTTGTTGAACAGACACTACCACCATCAGGACCCCGCACTTGCCAAATAGAGAGCCGAGCGTGATAGCGCAGTCGGCGGTGCGGGAGCGCTGGCGCATCCCGTACAAGGCCACTTCCTGTCAAATAGTGGGGCTCGTGCAGTCACCGCATTTGCAACATTGGGAGTTGCAAACTTTTTTTTTGGAGCAACGTCCTCCCGGCTGCTTTTCTCACTGGGGTTTTTTTTTTGTTGGCTTCTCCTCTGACTCCCGGCTCGCTTTCACGGGGAGACAGAATGCTCCGCGAATGAGAAGGTAACAATAACGAGCATTTATCCGGCGCAGTGCAACATGTTAAAGAGAGCGGGCTAGCTAACCGCTGCTGCTAGCCGCCGCTTGACAGTTTATTGTTAACAAGTTCACGAAACAGAAGCCGGCCGAGCCCGACGTGGGTCAATTTGACATTTTTGGCCTCGTCGGTTTGACTTAAACGTGTTTTCGTCGGTTCTCTCGGGCTTCCCCGAGCATGCATTTCATCCTTGCCTCGGAGCCCCAAACTTCACTGCTTTAGCTAGCGCGTTGCTTCACTGTTTATTGTTAATCTTCTCGCTGGACTTGGCGCTTGTGCCGTCGTGTCGCACGCCATCGGCGGACGTGAACACCGGCTCGTTCACCGGTCCGCCCGGGCGCCTTGTGCACATTTGCTTTCTTTGTTTTGTTTTGCCTTCTCGCCGGACGTCCGCAACTTAAGTTGACAAGCGCTCGGTAGCATTTACAGCAACCAACTGCTTCGGCGGCGTGTGGTCGCGCCGCTGACACGAATTTCATGCATGGGAATGCTTACAAAGAAGATGTTGTTGTTGTTGTTGTTGTATGCGCATCCGCTAATCGAAATGCCGCAGTTTGCCTCCGGCCGCGCAGGCAAACAGACCCTCAGGAATGTTCTGTTGTGTCTTCCTTCCCCCTTGTCCTCCCTTCTCCTCGCATGCAGTTGTTTGTCTGAGAAGGGACTGAGGACATTTATCATTTTGGATCAACTGGCATCGTCAAAAAAAAAAAAGTATATGTATATGCTGCTGCTCTTTCCCTTTTTTTTTGCGTTTATCTCAGTAATGATCGAGTAGTAGCCAGTTGTTAGGCTGTTGCACCCGTGTGGCCGCTCAGTCTCCGGTGGACACAAATAGCTCGCACGATTGTGCAACGCGGACCATGTTAATGTGCTTTGCGATATAGTTGCGTAAAGAAAAAAAAAAAAAGGATAACTCGTGACGGAGCAGTTTATTGCAAGGAGCTGTCAGTATCTGTGGTGGAAGTGAATGCAAGGCATTAATTGGCATACATATTTTTTATCTGATTCACGCCCACATCTAGTTACTGTTTGCACAAATTGTGGGGTGAAAGGTATGCTGTAATGAACTCAGGTCTATGTCTGCATTGCACGGGGTTTAAAAGAGAGAATGCATTTGAAGTAAGCCCGAACTTTGCTCAGTGAAAGAATCTGCTGGATTCACCATTTCCATCGTAATTGCACGTGGGATGAACAAATCTTTTGCACATAGATTTTGTGACATAGACAGAGTTACATAGTTTGCAGGAATGCAACACTGCGCCATCCGGTACAGCAACTGCATAGCTCTATAATTAAATACAAATTCAGACCGAAATAACAGGCCTCAAAACATGCAAAAAAATGTCTTGTCTTTTCGTCTTTGCGAGAGACAGATCTGTGCACCTCGCTCAATGCCGATAGCTGTATATCCCTGCAAGGTTGCATCAGACTGACAACTTTTTTGAAGAAGAAGAAGAAGAAAGGTGAGTTATGCACTTGTGTGGCAAATGAATGCCATTGCTATCATTACAAGTAAAGGGGTCCTTTGTTGATAATTCTTCTTGAAGTCAGTCTGAAGACATTGTGGCTTGCAAGCATTCCAGAGAATTGAGGATGTGGTGTACTGTACACAGCGGATAACTGCTTGGAGCCCTGGAGACATTCATGGCAAGAGCTCATTAATGAGTGCATTTGCCAGGAGCACAGGCTGTGTAATGCAGATGGACTCTCCTCCAGCATTTCCGAACTGCATCCTGTCTCTGCCCACACCTGCTTTAGAGAAATTAATGCAGCCCTCACATTCTGTCACTCTCGTCTGTCATTTCCTTTTTCACAGTAGGATCTTTGTCAGCCACCAAAAATATGGCCACTGATGTGACTAAAACACAGCAAGGGTACATTCATGCAAGACAAACAATGATGGGAAGTGAATGAATATGGTTAAGCATCGCGGAATAGTGTGTTGGGACTGTTGGGACTTTTATTACATGTAGAATTGCACAAGGAATGGAAATGCAGCGTAGGATGATGAAGGTTTTTCTTTTGTCTCCGCAGTTTCATATTATGTTTCAAAGGTGGAGAGCACGAGTGCATGCCCTGTCTTTATGGTGTTGTTGGCATAAGGCAATGATGAAACATGTAATTTATACTAATTCCCTCTGATAAAATCTGCAAACAGCGTCTACATTTAGAAACATTTAGATCATGTGACTTGTGGTAAAGGGCTTAAGCTGCCACTAGTGTACTGTATAATGGTCAGTGTCTTTTTTTTTTCTTCTTTAGACCTAAGTTTTTCCATCTTTTGAGGTAATTTTGAAGGTCATATAAAATGCACGAGACACTTGAACGCGGTGACTTTCTGCTTCTTCAAATGAAAGTGAGTGAATGATTACGTTTTGCAAAAGACAGCGCTCCCTTATTTGCTGGTACTGCATGCCTCGCACAGTCAGGAGAGTCTGGGAGGTCCACTCCTGGCAGTGTCACGTTGTTCCAGAAAAGGGTGGGGTCAAGTACTTTGTGTTCATTGTTTTTTAACTCGGTCAGCCTATGGTTCATATTCTGATGACTATATTAGCTTTGCATGTTTCAGCAGGGATAGGCTGCAGGTCACAGATGCATTACTGCCGTATTGTGCATGAGTTACACATCGAATGAGATTTGCTTGCATGCATGTGATGGGGCTTGGTATTCTTGCTACCTGACTAGCTGACCTGGGTGAAAGGGCGGGGATCAAAATCTGGATTTCTTCTTCCAAGCATCAGTTGTGCCAGCATGACTTAATTAGTGGAAAGTGTGCTCTTTCAAAAATCCTGGCGCACTTCCCCTCCTTTTCCCATCTGAAAAAATTCCCTTCTAGTTTGGGCATTGTGAGCAAGCGTGCTCACTAACCAGCTGTGTGCTATTCAGCAGTGGGCCTCACAGGCCACGTGTCAGAACTATACAATAGAGTGCCCCTTCCTGGTACAATAGTGTGGATGGTTGGGTGTCAAAGGTCGGCTCCCACCCCGCCCAGATTCCCCCTCACCCCCAGACTCGGGCAGCCCCTGGTATCACTGCTTCAGTCGCTGTACAGAAAAGACTCTCGATTTTGTGCTCTTTATTATGCATTCAGTGTTTCTGCCCAGGGGCTCCAGCATTCTGCCGGCCTTTATTGGAGCCCCAGTGAGCCTTCAGATGAGCCATTGAGTGCAGCCAGACACCATCTGCAGTGATAATTTCCTAGTGGCAGCCAGTCAGGGACAGCTTGAAGACCATAGTGCGACTATGGTTAACTGCAGGGCACGCAGGCCAGGAACTTTCTCTGTGCCGCCTGCACCAGATTTAGATAAAGAGCAAAGAATTGGGAGGAGGAATTTGCGCAGACTTTAGTGTAGCCCAATCTGCGCTTGAAGTGTCTCATGGCAACCAAACAAACAACTGGGCAGTGATGGCGTCATTGGTTCCGCTGTCATTCCTGAGTGATTTAGTCACGTTGTTCTGTGTAGAGAAGTGTCTTTCTAAAACTTGGGTTTCATTCCCCCTCACATGCATGCACTATTTTTGTCCTCGGACACCACACACCCGTGCATGCTTGGAAATGTTCACAAATGCGCGCACAGTTCGATCATGCATGTCACTGTGCAGTGTGAGGTCGATGTCTTTAAATGTCCTTTGAATACTTGGTTAAATTATTGCAAGAATCATGTCCTGCTTAAGCCTGCAGCATCTGATTTTTTTTTTTTTTTATTTAAATGCAGCTTTCTAATACCTGTCTCTTAAATCACAAAACACTATGATGGGCTGCTGCGATAAATGCCTTTATTGTAACTCATAAGATTGCTTACTGTGCCTTCTTGTGTCTGCACACTGAAAAGATCGCTGTGGTGTCCTGCTCCTGCAAAACAAGCCCATTCACAATTTCACTTACAATACACTCATAAAGGCACCAGTGTTCTTTCATGCAGATTTCTTCTGCAGTTAGGATTTTGCCATGGTGAAGATGGTTATGCAACATGTTTAATCGAGAAAGTCTACTTTGCATCTAGAATCTCATGTAAAGTAAAAGGATTTGCAGCAGGTGCCTGCTATCCATATAGTTCTACAGCTGCTCCCAAGGGGTTCTGTACGTGTGTGTTGAGGGGGGTGAGGGGATGGCGGGGTTTGGGTGGAGAGAGTTTCTGCAGTGGGGCAGATGGACAGCAGAAGTCTGCTCCCTCTCTGTGGCTCCTTGAAAAGTTTAAGCAAGTAAGTTCCAGATTAACCCCCTCTGCCCTCTCTTAACACTTGCACACACTCCCCCAATGAAAGTGATACAGGCTTGCCCCCTACACCCCTGTCTACACAAACACTAACAGGCGCATGTTAGGGAATGGCTTTCAGTCAGATGATTGATGGAGGGACACATGGTGACCAGCATAGAACGCCCATTTTCAGGCCCCCCTCCTCTTCTCACTCTTTGTTTTTGTTGGCGGGGTCAGATCATCCAACCTTTCTCTCTAATCCTATTAAAAAACCCTTAGAAAGGCATTAGGCTCTGACATTGTAATCTGGAAAGGCGTGCTGCTCGGCCCTTTCTCTCTCTCTCTTCCCCGTCTTCCAACAAGGAAGTGATTTTTTTTTTCTTCAAGTGATTACAGTGCTTTCTTCCGCCATGCCCTTATATTAGCAGAAATTCACTGCCAGTGTTAAGATACCATGATGTCACAATCGTTAACAGCTGAATATTATTGCAAAATATTTATCTTAACCACTTGAAAATGACATTTAGTATTAGCAGCGTGTTTGTATATGTTGCACTGTAGGCAAACTTGGTAAGTCACTGCTCAGAAAGCGTTGACTTGCCCAGTATGGTTTATGACTTGGCAAACATTGATGACAGTTATTTTTTCTCCCTCTCTTATTGAGCCATTGTGTTTACCTAGACCGAGAGAGGGAGCCAACAGAGGACCCACAGCTTATTATCCTGTGTCTGGACGTCTGTGGTCATGCACACAGCATTGCTGCTGCACAAGTGAGACAGTCAGTTAGGCTCCAAAGAACAGACTAGTCGTCAGTCTGGTCTAGGTTGCAGCAGACATTCAGTCTCGTTGCAGTTCAGCAACCGGTTTGCTTTGGCATTACAGGAGATTTGTTGCACGCTCTGTTATGGGTACAAACAACCCAGCACTATTTGACCTTGTACACATTTCTTTGGTTGCCTGGTTTGATGCTATGGAAATATTTAAAAATGCCAGTGTTTCTTAGCGCTTACCAACATTTCCCGGCAACAACGTATGCTTATTGTAAAGATGAAATTTTGCTAAATGTTAACAGGCAGGCACTGGACGATGAATCCGAACAGAACTCTGAGATGGAGGAACCCTGGGACTCCCCCAGTGAGGAAGAGGGAGCTCTGTATGGCACATCACCTCCTTTTACGCCCCGTCAGATGAAGCGTATGTCGGGCAAACATCAAAAAAGCAGCCAGCCAAAGACTTCCGGTCGTTCTCCCAACAAGTGTAAGTTAATAGAGCAATCTTAAAACCATATAGACACATATTGCCCTTTTTATTATTCGAATGTGTTTTAACTACGTTTGTGTGTATTTCAGCGGACCTCAGCCCATCTGTCCCAAAAGAGAGTCCCAGGCCAGGAGAGACAACTGAGGAGTACAGCTACAAGCAGGGTAAGAAGCAGAGGGCTACCCTGCGCTCCACAGAGAGAGACCACAAGAAAACCTTTGAGGGCTCATTCATGCTGGATCCACTCTCAAAATCAAGCCCTTTCAGTTCCCTCAATATGGATCCCAGGAAGCATTACTTGAGCTTGGGCTGCAGCAGTGGCAAACTTCCTGTATCCATGCCCCACATGGCCAGGACTCACCGTCAGACCTCCAGGACAGACTGCCCCGCAGATCGGCTCAAGTTTTTTGAGACCCTGCGGCTGCTGCTCAAGCTCACATCTATGTCCTCCAAGAGGAAGGAGAAGGAGCAGAGAGGCCTGGAGAACATGGCCTTCATGGGTCACAACAATGAAGTCATTTGGTTGGAGCTGCAGGCATGGCATGCACGACGCTCCACAAATGACCAAGATCTTTTCCTGTTCACTGCCCGCCAGGCTATCCCCGACATCATCAACGAGGTACTGCATTTTAAGGTCAACTATGTCAGCCTGAGTGTGGCCCAGTGTTCAAGGTGTCAAACAAGCCACAGGGACTTTCATACTGTCCCAGTCTGTGGAGAGGAGAGTGAGCCTGCTGTAGCAGAAACCAACCACTGTGGAGTAGATCCCTGGGGCTTCAGTGCCTGCACCCTGACCGGGATGAATGCAGCGGAACCTCTGGGCTCTGGCAGTGATTGCAGGGAACACCTTCAGCGGCAGCGGCTGGCGTTTGAGCAGGTCAAGCGAGTTATGGAGTTGCTTGAGTCTGTGGAAGCTTTGTACCCCTCTTTGCAGGCCCTGCAAAAAGACTATGAAAAGTATGCAGCGCGAGACTTCCAAGGCAGGGTGCAGGCGCTCTGTCTGTGGCTCAACATCACCCAGGACCTAAACCAGAAGTTGCGTGTTATGGCCACTGTGCTGGGCCTCCGTGACCTTTCTCGTATCGGGTGGCCTGTCTTTGAGATACCCTCACCTCGTTGCTCCCGTGGCAATGAAGAAGAAAATGAGGAGGAGGAGGAAAATGACTCAACAGCCACTTTCACAGCTGAAAGTGATGGGGAGGACACGGATGCTCAGGTGGAGGAAGGAGTGGGACGTGTAGCAGAGGGAGAGTTGTCTCCCTCACTGACTCCTAAATTTGCTCGCTTGTTGTCTGAGGAAGAGTTTCTTCCAACTGCCACAGCAGGAAGTGCAGAGGTACCGGGAGGAGGTGGTGTTTTTTGCCCGACTGCGATCTACAGGCCATTTGTGGATAAAGCACTGAAGCAGATGGGACTGCGTAAACTGATCCTCAGACTGCACAAACTGATGGACCGCTCTCTTCAGAGATCCAGGGCAGCGCTGCTACGCCACACTCCTGCACTAGAGGTTAGACATGCACATCTTCATGCATGCATATTTGATGATTACCATCGTAGATAATTTGCATTTAACTGAATTAGAAGCCGAATAATAATGCAATAATGTTAATATAGCTACATCCGGAAAAATTCTTAAATGGAACAAAAGTCCCCCGACATGCTTTTTAGCTAAAGACCCCATTTCGGCTGCAGCTCAGTTACAGATCTTGTAAATGGTGACTACAACAGTAAGTCAAAATAAAGTCAATTGTATAATGACAACTTCGCTGCACCAAAGGGAAATTACACTCAAATATACAGAAAATACAGCCTATACAATTTTACTAACACAACCTTTTTGCCATTTGAGAAAAAAAAGGATTGGCAGCAATTTGAATTATTACTGCCATTGTAAATTTAATATATTTTGTGGTAAATTATACTGTGATGTTAAAACAAAGCCAACTCTGGTCAATTAGAAATATAATTACAAATGTTTCCAGTGATCTACAGAGCTATTTGTAAATATAATTGTTTAAGTAATCTGTGTTGATGGATTTAAGCGAAAAATATGTGCCATTTAAGTTTTGATCCTAATATGCTATGTTGCTGGCATGCCTGTAGTACGGAAATGCTGTATTGAGGAGGGTATAAGCAGTTAAACATGTAATATTTGCTGTTTAAATGTTGAATTTTATGTGTCGCTGTAGGAAATGGCATGTGTGGATTTCTCACAGATACTTGGTACTTACATTAAGTATGATAATTAGTTGTCAACTATTACACTAATCTCTAGCTATTTTAATTGTTTTATGAAATACATTTTTTTTTCACCATTCTGACGTTTCATAGACAAAACCTCTGATGGATTAATCAAGAAAATTACTGACAGAGCAGTTTACAATGAAAATAATTGTTAGTTGTAGGCCTAAGTCCGAGTCCAGGCAGTGAGCATACACTTAGGGCTTGAAAAAAAGGGGAGGCGGGATGCATAAAGGAGAGGATTGTTGAATTTATTGCAATGGATAATCAGTTCATCTGGGTGGTGGGAATGGTCAGCTTTGGGCATCTAATGCAGCATTTGAAGGAGGTTCAGACACTGCCCTCTTTCTTGAAATCCACATGGAATGTGGACGCTTTTTGGATTGCTGATTTGTTGAATGCGATTATGATATTCAGAAGCTGCGGAGTAAAGATTGAGGAGGAGGTGGCAAATATGTGGCTGCACAACAGTAACTTTGTCACCATAAGTGGAAACAGCAGCCTCTTTGCACAATTCTGGGCTCAGTCAAAGTTTTGGTAAATTCCCAGTGTTGTGCAAACCGGAAGATGGATGTTTGCATCCCTCTGGGGCAGGACTCACTAATGGGGGGTGGACAGGTACACTGGATCAGTAATGGAGACACGCTTTGATCGACATTGAATTGATATCAAAATAAAACGACAAAATAAGTTGTACAAATGTTTGGATATTTAAATATTGCCAAATTATTGCCACAATCCTCTATGAGACAGGCTTATCTTCCACTTGCAGTTTGCAGACTTCCCCGACCCCATGCTGTACAACGATTACCTGCCAGAGCTGTCGCGCCACGGGTCCTGTAGTGGTTCAGCTCATCCTGAACACGGGGCAGAACAGGTGTCCTGGGAGGATCTGCTGGACATGGATCTCCCATCCTTCCGGCCAGCGTTCCTCGTGCTTTGCAGAGTCCTCCTCAACGTCATTCACGAATGCCTTAAACTGCGACTTGAACAGAGGCCTGCCGGAGAGCCTTCGCTGCTCAGCATCAAACAGGCAAGCAGCTTTGGAGACAAGATTTACTGCAATTCCCAAAAGTTCCTTTAAAGTCTCACCACATCACAGAATTAAGAAAAGCTGTCATATTATGTCATGAAGCTTTTTTCCAAACATAGAGGAAATCTGTTACATGCTCCTGGTGGAAAATATGTATGCTATACTTGAACCATTTTTAAAAAAAAATATTTTAATGGTGGCTTTGGAATGCTCATTTCTAATCTCGACTCATCTATTTGATCATTTTTAAAAGCATATCCAGACTCATGTTGTTCTTTATATTGCGCTGTGCTATATTTGAAGGTGACAGCTTACATCCAAGGTATGTCATATTGAAATGCTAATGTATATTTTTACATGTGTGTGCTCTGCAGTTGGTGCGTGAGTGTAAGGAGGTTCTTAAAGGTGGTCTCCTAATGAAGCAGTACTATCAGTTCATGCTTCGCGGCGTGGTCACTGATGCTCAGGGCTTGCAGACAAATGCCAATATTGATGAGTTTGAGGAGGATCTTCACAAGATGCTTGTGGTAAACCGCCTCACCTCCCTCCCTCTTCACTGTCTCTGCAATTGTAACAGCGTTTTAACTTTGGTGTTGTCGAGAGGCTTGTGAATTTATTAATAAGTAAGCCGTGCATAGCACATTGTGGTGTTCTAACATGTCACTGTTCTTGCAGGTTTACTTTGACTACATGCACAGTTGGATCCAGATGTTGCAGCAGCTGCCTCAGGCCTCTCACAGCCTAAAGAACCTGTTGGAGGAGGAGTGGCACTTTACAAAGGTCATCACCCCCTACATCCGTGGAGGAGAGGCCCAGTCAGGGAAGCTTTTCTGGTCAGTGGGCCCACAGCCCATCTGTGCTAATTTACAAATAAGCGTTTTTTTGTTTTGTTTGTTTTTTTTTGTACACAACCCTTGAATTAATGATATCTCAGATGCATTTCTGGTTTACGTTAAAAGCTATTAATCATCCGCATGAATAATATTTATTTGAAAACCGTTATTACCTTATTGCAGTGACATTGCAGGGATGCTGCTCAAATCCACCGGAGAGTTCCTTGAGGCTGGCCTGCAGAAGAGTGGTAATGAATTTTGGGAAAGTGCAGATGACAGCACAGCCTCGGATGAGATCAGGCAAGTGGCCAGTCACTGTTATTAAATTGCTTGTCGCTCAAGTTATTGTCAATATATTTAACTGCGTGTCTTTTGCTTCTGTAAGGCGGTCTGTCATTGAGACTAGCCGGTCACTTAAAGAGCTGTTTCACGAAGCCAGGGAACGAGCATCCAAGGCTCTGGGCTTTGCAAAAATGCTCCGCAAGGTGAGACGCTGCAGCTTTTTACTTCCTTGAAACAGAAAGCCACAACAGCTCTGACAATGCATTATCGATGACCCCGTTTTGAATGCTCAGTGAAGAACTGGGACTGCACCTCCTGACTCACACACATACACACACACACTGCTCACTCTCTTCTCTGCAGGACTTGGAGGTCGCTGCAGATTTCACTATCACTGGGGTGGCTCGTCTCCTGGAGGCCCTGAAGAAAAGAAACTATGTCAAGGTGCATTTCTGGCAGTCTTGTTAGTTTCTGTTAACAAATTTTTAAATCACTTCCCTCTGTCCTTAGAGCAAGCCATGTTTATCACCTTGTTTGGCATTTAGGTCCAGATTCCGGGCTTGGAGGAGCTTCAAGTTTTTGTTCCCTGTGGCTTAATGGCCCAGAGGCCTCTTATCCTGCAGCTCCTGAATGCTGCTGCAGGAAAAGACTGCTCCAAAGAGCCAGATGAAATAGCAGAGGATGATGCCTACCTACTTATGAGTAAGCATGGTGCCGGGGACTTTGCGACTGATTCTGACTGGGCTCAGTGGGATGGAAAGCTCCTCAAACTGGTTCCCCAAATGGAAACTGTTGACACATTGAGGGCAATGAAGGTATGTTACATTCAAATTTTTGCGTGTGTGCGTGCGTGTGTGCGCTCATGTTGACAAAGCTACCGCTGGTTCCTTTTCAGGTGGAGAATGTGCTCTTGATAGTGATGCAATCTGCTCATCTGGTGGCTCAGCGAAAGGCCTTTCAGCAGTCCATGGAGGATGTGCTCGCTCTGAGCCGGGAGCAAACATCTAGCCAGCCTCTCATCGCAAGTGCACTGGAAGAACTCAAAGTACTTACATAACCACACGTTATAATTTCCAAGCAGCTGGTTTATTTTGTGATGCTTTAATGACACATATTTGTGTGCAAATGCATCAGTTAACCTGAATTTTTGCTTGATTGACAATTTACCTGCAAAAACAGCCCAATCTGACTGATTAGAGAGGCAATCCTCAAAGGAGGTCACTAAATTTGCTTTCTGAAATCCTATATCACATGTAATTTCTCGCAATGATGGTATCGATTTTTCAGTTTGAAATGCTTTTAGCAGGTGCATTAAATTTGAGGTTTTTATTCCTCTGAACAGCACTAGGGGAGAAAAAAAATCTTTTTCAGATCATCTGTCAGAACGCACTCTGAAAATTGTTGTTCCCTCATTTATTTCTCTCTCCTACCACAGAATGAGGCACTGCAGCTATGCATCAAGATCAGCACCGCCATTGACCGAGTGGAGTACATGTTCACCACAGAGTTTAAGGCAGAGGTGGAGGAGTCGGAGTCAGCTACTCTGCAGCAATACTACAGGGAGGCAATGATACAGGGCTACAATTTTGCCTTTGAGGTAAGATGGTGCCTGTAAACTGTGTGTTAACTGTGACCAAAGGCATTTCACAGCTATTGTTTACATTTTTAGACAGCCTCAGAGAAAAGTCAAGATGTTAAATTCAAACATTTATGTAATTCAATGCATCCAGAAAAGGCACCATTTATACTGCAACCACATTTTTCATTATATAAGGCTGTTTATTTACATGATTAAAATTCAATCAATGCACGATGTTTGCAAAATTTAATAAAACAATCATCTGTTGTAACTGTGATGTCAGTGTTGAAGAAAACAATTGCGATTAGGATTTTTTTTATCCACAGTCGAGCAGCCTCGTCTCAACAAAACTAGGTGGTGTAATTTTTGAGAAGCATTTGCACTAGGGCTGCAACTAACGATTATTTTGATAATCGATTCATCTGTCGATTTATTTCTTCGATTAATCGGATTTAGAAAAAAGTGCACAAATTTTATTTACATTGTAGGGAAGAGAAGAACAAGGAGACGAGATGGATACTTCATTGAAAATTAGATATTTTAAATCAACTTTGCTGCTGATATTTGGCTGCTACTGATACAAAAAGTAAATTAAAAACCATTAATGTGTTGGGCTTTAGGTTTCTAAATCCCAAGAAGACGACCTCAAATGTCTTGTTTTGTATAAACCAACAGTCCACAACCCAGGGATATTCACTTTACTGTCATAGACTAGAGAAACCAGCAAATATTCATATTTGACAAGATGGAATCGGAGAATTTGGACTTTTTCTACTTTAAAAAAAGCTCAAAACGATTAGTCGATTATCAAAATAGCGATTAATTCAATAATCGATTAGTTATCGATTAATCGATTAATTGTTGCAGCCCTAATTTGCACAATGACTGGTTCTGGTGACCTTCAGGCTATTTCTGTACCAAAAGGACAATGGAGGAGCAGGAAGACTTTCTAATTTGCTGTTTGTGCTTTAAACAGTACCATAAGGAGGTGGTGCGTCTGATGTCAGGGGAGTTCAGGCAAAGGATTGGGGAGCGCTACATAGCCTTTGCTCGCAAGTGGATGACATATGTCCTGACCAAGTGTGAGAGTGGCAGGGGCACTAAGCCCAGGTAAAGCATCATTTCCCATCATCATAGCTCCCACATTAATTCTGAGCTTGTTTTGTTTCCTGGAAAGAGCGTGTCATCTACAAGGTAGTGTGGTGACCCACAGTCGGTATTTAAAGGGAAACTTTGCTGATTTCAACCGAATTCATACCATTAATATGTGGCTAGTAAATGCAAACGAATTGTAC
>CAAKHG010021860.1:3848-17096 GCA_901007715.1 Dactylopterus volitans
CAGCCTTCTCGATCGGTTTTTGAATCATTAAGGCTAAAATCCACCCTATCATCTCCAAATCAGCATAAGCATAAATACTTAATCTCATGAACTCTGGTTGTTACTGTCAAAGCGTTTTAATGTTTTGAAACTGTATTATTGTTGGGGTTGCTGTTGTTTTATCATGATTGTGTATCTTGCAATTTCTTTTTATATTGCGATGTTTATTTTCTTAACAAGAGATGTCACTTGTGTCTCATGCCTAGCAGCTACTCATGAAAATTAGCCTACAGCTAAATCTGGTACAGCTAAGATGTTGTGGACTGTCCCTGTTAAGCAGTTAAATAAAGTGCTTCGAATTCCAGATATTCCTAAGGCTTGAAGAAATTACAGAATGTACCAAGATCATAGTGATATTCAAAAGGCATAATAATCACGAGTATTACTGGAAGGCTTTTATTATGAAGGAGATGTGGGGATTTACATCCACAGCTATTACTAACTTTTTTCAATACACTTACTCTTAACATAAATGTTAGCATACATTAGTTGTTACATTTGGTTTGTGTTTTTTTAAATATTATTGTTATCGTCGGCCTTCATAGGCTAAAATTGAATTGGCTACATAGAAAGAGTTTACTCTGAATTAATTATCTTGCCTTGTATCCTGCAGGTTTTCAACTTCACTGTGGGAGTAAAGGTAGAACAGCACAACCAGCCTTTAGGCAAAGCGGAACAGGACATGACCAAACTGTGTAACCATCGCAGGAAAGTGGTAGCGATGGCCGCTCTGTGTCGAAGCATGCAGGCCTCACAGCTGCCCTTTGCCAACCTTCATCATGCAGGTAAAGTTGAACGAACGGAGACACACTGCAGAGGAGACGCGGCAATGGTGCTATTGAAAATAACCTAATCTAGCTATGTGTAGAACTTGTGTGGAATATATACGGATTTCCAGAACATATGCTGCAGTACGCGTAGGGCGTCTTTCGTTGTGCATGGATGGAATGTCATTTGCAACGTGCCCCGCAGTCTTTGTCAGTCAGGTTGCCAAAAAATCTTTCCCTTTTTCCACTAAATGTGTTGCCCCCGTGAGAGCACGCTGCGTGCACAGTAGTAACCTTGTGAAGAGTGCTGCAAAACGACCTTGCAGAAACTTGAACACACTTAAATGATTCAAGTGGCAATAGACGTTTTTTTTTGCTCAAACTTATCATCATGCAGTGCATGTTGATTTGCACAATGTAATGGCTATAGAATAATGAGTCTGTTTGTAAAAAGGTTCCCTTCAAGCTTCAGTTTACTATGCAGTTCAGCCTGGCACCAGCCCAGTGGTCTGACATACAGTATTCTGTCTGGTTTGTGCCTGTTGGTCAATCAGTTATTGCCGTCAGTGAAGTTACATTGTCCATAATGTTGAGATAGAAATTTAGTTCCTAATGCTTCAAGAGAAATCCATAATAGAGCAAAATATATCGTAATATACCTTTGGTGAAAAGCCTGACAGATATCCAATATACGACGTTAATAATGATGTGTGAATTGCCTGAAGTCAGATCAGAATTGCCATAAATGGAGGCAGGAGTGGGATGATGCATCTGCCACATTACTGGAAATGCTGCATGAGCAGATATCTAAAGCCCTGTGTAAACCTTTTTTTTTTTTTCACTTTAAATGCGTGTTCGTGGTGCGGTTGTCAGCCAGATTTACTTAAAACAACTAGATTACACAATATATTTATTTTCCCAGCCCTGTTGATATTGTAATATCAGTACATCACATCTGCTTTAGGAAAAGGACAAATTCAGCAAAAATATAAAGTTGAGCTGCCAGGTGCGTTGTTTGCAACGATGTGGTGTCCTGCGGCGGTGTACACTGTATTTATCAATATCCTGTATTTAAAACAACAGTACAGAATCTAATAATGTGCCAAACAGTTCTTTCATCTCTTGTCTTCACAAATCTGCCTTTATTTTGCCAAAGTAAATCAGATCTCCCTTTAACTTATTTTGCTGTTCTGCGTGTGATTCGTCTTTGCTTTCTGCTGTTCAGTTACAGGAGAACTTTGGTATTTTTCAACCTGGGACCTATTTTCTGATTTCTTTAAGTCAAAATGATTGATGGCAAGAAAAAGCATTTCAATCTGTACGGCATTGAGCAAGAGCAGTGTGGCCAGAAACTGCAAAACAGCTGCAATGTACAGCTGACAGGCATTGAAAGGGGACGTCACTAGAGACACCAGAAGAAGTCAAAGCCAAACAAAAAGCTCTATCTTCTCTGGAATCCTTCCCACAGCGTTGTCATTTATAACAGCAACTTGAGCCTCTCAGTTGTGAAAAATCACTTTCCAGTGACACACTTTTTACAGTTTTTAATTGCTCTGTGTTACTAAATTGCAACCCCTTTTCGCAGTCCCCATTCACACCATGTTCGCTCAGGACTGAGTGAAATGATTTTTGATCTATTGATCATTTGACCTTAAGCTATTGGGGGAGGGGGGTTATGGCCCGGGTTGAAAACTTCCAAAGTTCTCCTGTAAAACACATCCACCATAGCACACATGCATTAAAATGAACTTTGGATCACTTTGGATGTGAGGTCAGAACAGGGGAATGAATAATAATCGTTAGATGTCACCCCTCTACATATGAATTCATCAATCAAGTGCACAAAAATGACTCAAACTCTGATCCTCACGAACATGTACAGGGTTTGTATAAACAGCAAAAGTCCCCAGGCTCTCATGAAGGGTTTCCTGTTATTGTGTTCAGTTGCAAGGACATCAGATTTTCTGAAAATGAGGTGAAATGCTTCTACTGTTTTGTAGATCATTAGGACTCCGTATGGACTGAAGATTGTACACAATGACTCCATAAAGCACTTGTAAACACTGTCGTATTGAAGTAAGAACATTTTCAGTGAATGCTGTGTGTTTGTGTGTCCACCCACAGAGGTGAGCAGTGGAGTGGACAGCCGCAATCCAAAGAGGGCACTTGTCGAGCGGGAAGAGGAGGACCGTGTGGTTTACCATCCAAAACTCCATCCTGCTCCAGCTCGACCTCACACCAACCTCCTCCCGAACTCCTGCACGAGCCCCAAATCGTCCCACCAGTTTATCTACCCTTACAATGGCTCTTCCCCAGTCCTTCACACAGGCACAAACTCTCACCATCCCCTAGATGCTTTGAGAAGGCTTCACCACCCTCCTCCTCTCCCTTTACCCTCCACCTCATCCTCCAGCCCCTCATTCACGGCTTACAGCGTTGCCCAGAGGTCACCCCGCACCCCTACACCTCAAAATGTCAATCAAGGTCAAAGAACACCCAAAACCCCGGAGACTCCCGGTTCTCCACGGATAAGGCCCCTCTCTTCACCTCCTCCTTCGTCCCCCATGTCCCTGAGTGGAGGAGGGAGAGGATCACAGACTCAAGCCCATCCTCATGGTGTCATTGTAGGAGGCTCCCCCCTCTCTCTTTCTCCCGCCCTCTCCCCCTCTGTCCATAACATGAACTGTGTGTCTCCTCACCAGCGGTCCCGCCACCCTTCGGCCTCTCCCTCCTCTCTCTCTGAGCAGGGAGGAGGCTTATCTGCTGTAGCTGGAGCAGAAGGACTGATGGGAAGTAACTTGCCTCAGAGGAGGAAGTCTACCTCTTCCTCTCCACACTCCCCTCTTCCTGGTGGTTCCCCCATCCCCAGCCCCCACTTCCCTAAGTACAAGCTGGAAGACATCTTGGAGCAGTTCAAGAACTCAGGCAACAACAGCACTAATAACCACCACCTCCTAATCCCTACTAACCCCTCTTTACTGACCAACCAAAGCAGTAACAACCCACATGTTCAGTCCCTGAAACCTTCAATGAGTACAATGAGTCCACCTCCCAGCACAGGACCACCAGCTTTTGGACTGAACTCTGCTGGGCCCTCTAGTTTACCTCTGGGGCAATTTCTGAATCACCACAGCCAGCAGAGCAAGCTGCCACACCCAGCCTCTTTCCCTGCGAGTAGCCTGCTCTCTGCAGCGGCAAAGGCTCAGCTGGCTAACCAGGTAACCCAGGGCCAGAGTTCAAATGTGGCCAGCAACCAAGCAAGCTGTCCAGCTTCCCTGGAGGTCTTGAAAGACGCGCATCAGCAGTCAACGAAGGTAACAAACAGCACTTTAAATAACAGTCACCCTCCCTCCTCCATTGCTTCCACTAGGCCTCACCATCCCTCCCTTACAGCAGCCTCTTCCATCCTCTGTCCCTCACCCCACTCTCTGGCCCAGTCCCTAGCTTCTTCCCTGCCCCACCTGCCTCCCATCGCAGAGCGCAACGTTTCGCACAGGAAGAGGCAGCGGCGATCTCCCACAGTGCTCAACATGATTAGAGACACCCAGCCACTGGCTAATGGGCCACGGAAGACACCACCAGGAGATGCGGTTTCTGCTACTGTCATCAACCTATCCTCCTCTGCCTCCCTACTCTCCCTGCAGTCCTCCTCTACCTCAGATGTGCAGAACCAGAATGCTGTCATGTCAGAAAACCATCATCACCTGCTACCTGGGCAGATGCCCAGACTCCCTGCCCCCCGACAGACAGCATACCCTTCCAGACCTCCTCGACAAAGTGAGGCTCTAGATTTCACTACAGGCCTAGCACCTACACCTCTTAGCTTGGATCCTCCAAACCAGCCTCTGTCTGCTCTACTACACTTGCTCAGTGTGCAGAACGCTCAGGCCACAGCCTCGGCATCCAACTCTGCTCAGTCGGGATCTTTGTCTGTTGAAGGAGGTGGACACACTAATAAACAAAGCCCCAGACTCTCACCCTCGTCACCTACCCCTCATTGTAATGTCAACCACCCACAGACTCCGTCTCCAAGCAGAAACTTTAACACTAATCCTCTGCCTTTGGTACCGCAGCCACTTTCTCCTCCTCCCACCTCTTCTCAGTTCAGGTCAGTGCAGTCACAATCACAGTCGCAGTGTGGGAAATCAAGTCCTCTACAGAGACATTCTCCTGTGTCCTCAATGCTGCCGAACTCCAGTTTAGTTTTACACAACATCAGCAGCCCATCTCTGCGCATGTCCCCAACTCCCTTAGTCAAGCATCAAACAACTGATAACCACATTCCCATAACTGACGCTGTTTCCCAGACACCGTTGCAGGAAACCTCGCCACAAAGCGCTGTGGCAGCGGAAATTGGCAGTAACAGCTTGTCTACATCAGTAGACCTAAGTCCCTCTCAAGGCAGCACTCCTTTGGCGTTATCCACCTCCCCAAAGCCTCTTGATCTTAGCAACCACGTCCTGGCCCTTCTTGCAGCGTCCTCCACTGTGCCCCAGGAGGAGGGCAGCACCTCAGACCAGACAGCTGATGTTGTGTTGTCTTTCCAAGGAAATCACAGTGCAGGTGAGAATGTTTTTCAATTTTTATTTGTTGTTGAGATTTTAGTCTTGAACACACAACCAAATATTTCAGTGCGTAACAGGTTAAATGATTTGAAGAGCTGCAATTTAACCAATTATAAAACTATTCACAAGTTCGGTTAAAGAGGGCTGAAGGCTTCATGTATCTCTTTACAGGACCAGTGGAACCACCTGGATGTGTAGACCCCAAGGTCTCTACAGTGGCAAAACCTCAAGCAGACACCAGCCCTGAGCCCACCATCACCTCTCATCTTGGAAATAATCACAGTCCTCATACGCCTGCGGCTGTGAGTGACTCCACCGCTCCCTCACCTCTGGCAGAGGCCTTCCCATTCATGAACCAAGATCAGCTGCTTCAGCTGCTGTCCTCCACAGGAGGTCTGCCATCCCTCCTGGACCCCACAGTACTGGCTTCATTGCACCTTGGGGGGTTGTGGTTAGGTGGACAACAGGCACAGATACCCTCTGCTAGTGCTACACCACAACCATCACAGAATCTTGCAGAGCAGCAACATTCGGAGCAGCAGCAGCAGTTACTGATACAACAAGAGACACAACAGCAAAACCAGGATCAGCAACAGAAGCAACAGCAAATAAACAACAATGCCCTCTTTCCTTTGCTGCCCTTGTTGAGTGGTGTACAAGGGGACGTACCTCTGAACCTTCTGGGCCTTCTAAATCCAATTCCACCACCAGTCTCAACCTCTACCACTGGACAGGAAGCAGACATGGGGCTAACAGAAAAACCTAGCCTTCCGGCTCTACTTATGGCCTCCTTGTTGCTTGGGCAACAACAGGCACCATTGTTGCCCTTATCTGGACTGAGCCAGTTGAGTCAGGTCAGCCTGGAAGTTCCTCTCCATCAGCAACAGCAGATCCCTGCCACATTGGAGGGCCTCACTCTGGACAAGACCTCTGGCCTCCTGGATCCTCCAACCCTACAGGGCCCTGGGCTCTTGGAGGTCTCCCAGGGCCTTCTCCCCCTTCCTCCAGGATCTGAAGGCTCTATCCAAGCTCTGCAGTCTCTGCTCCTCCCTGCTGCTCTTTCTCCTCACCCTGCAACCTTCCTGCCCCTTAGCCCTGCCCTACTCACGGCTGCCCTGAACACAGCTGAACTCCACCCACCTCCCCATACCCAGTTAGTTCCTGCACAGCAAACCCAACATACCCAACCTCAGGTAGGCTCCCCTACTCCTTTAGCTTTTACCTCTGTGCTCCATCTAGTTTCCCTTTTTTTTTTTTTTTGCTGCAGTAGTTGCTTATTTTTTTTGTTTTGTTGTTGTTTATTGTTTTGAATCTCAACAAAGTGATTATGCAGGTCCTCTGAGTGATTCACAATTTTGTAATTTGTCAATGTTATACTCTCCAGGTACCTACTGATGCTGGTGTCGACACCCTCATCCCCCTCTCTCTCCAAGGCAAGGACAACCCCATCCTCCAACAGTTACTTCCCACTTTGCTTAACCCTGCTGTGTTAGGTGAGTTTGTGCCCACCCTGTGTCAAACATCATGCGAAACCGAGGGCCACATCATGTTTTTTTCAATAATATGACATAACATGCTATTAAAAAGCTCTTGATGTCAACATGAATGGCATCCCGTAACTAACCATTATGGCAATCCATTTACAAAATGTTTCTTTGTAGGAGATCTTTCTGGCCTCGCCGGCCTCCATAACATGCTGGGTATTGGAGCAAGTTCCATCCTCCTCCCCCCAGTCCAGACTTCAGCTTTGGGCATGCCATTGCTGCAAGGTCCTGATGGAGCCATCAACCTGCTCAACAACATACAGGTAAATAACAAAAATGCATCTTAGTTGATTGTACATACAGACCCATTTTCCAAAAAGTTGTGTTACTGTGTACAACGTGAATAGAAACGAAATGTAATATTTTGCAAAATGTTAGAACTTGATTTAAAATGGCACAAAGACAACTTATCAAATGTTGAAATTAAAGAATGTAATTTTTTTTTTGGAAAAAAATGGTATGCTCATTTTGAATTTGATGCCAGCAATATGTTTCAAAAAAGTTGGGACACGGCCACGTTTACTGCTCCTGTGGCTTCTTTAAACAAAAATCTGTATGTAAGTGTTGAGGGACTGAGGAGACCAATTGCTGTTATTTCTAAAGTGGAATATTTTCCCATTCTTTCTTCATGTAGGAGTTTAGCTGCACAGCAGCAGTTTCATAATGTGCCAAACATTTTCAGTGGAGACAAGTCTGGACTGCAGTCAGTTCAGTTTAGCATCCAGACTCTTACTGCGGAGCCATGATGTTGTAATACATGCAGAATGTGGTTTGGCATTGTCCTCTTGAAGTAAGCAAGACCTTCCCTGAAAAGTCTACTTAGCAGCATATGTTCCTTCAAAACCTGTATAAATCGTTCCGGATTAATGGTGCCTTCACAAATATGCACGTTACCCATGATGCCACATGCCCTAATGCACCCCCATACCATCACAGATGCTGGCTTTTGAACTGTGATCTGATACAAGCCAGATGGTTCCTCTCCTCTTTAGCCAGGAGGATGCGGCGGTCCATGATTCCCAAACAGAATTTCAAATCTTCACTCGTCAGACCACAGGACAGTTTTCCACCTCACCTCATTCCATCCTAAATTAGATCGTACCCAGAGAGGGTGGCGGTGTTTCTGGGTTAATATATGGCTTGGCATGGTAGATTTTATTCTTGCATTCGTGGATGCAGTAATGTACTATGTTCACAGATGATGGCTTTTGGAAGTGTTCCTGTTCCTGAGAATCATGTCTGCTTTTAATGCAGTGTTGTTTGAGGGCCCGAAAATCACGACCATCCAGTGTTGGTTTTAGGCCTTATCACTTGCTTTCACATATTCCTGCTGATTCTCTCAGTTTTATAATGATACTGTGTACTGTTGTGAATGAAATCCCCAGATTGTTTGCAATTTTATGTTGAGAAACGTTATTCTTAAATTGTTGCACTATTTGCAAGCAGAAGCAAATTTCTTCATCAGTTAGTTGGGTCTGTGTTGTGATGCTTAGCAGATGCTGTTGAAAGTTATGGTAAGATCTGTAAGGCAGCTGATGCTGCATCCCCAATTTAGATTGATCCAACTTGATTTATTGTAGTGTTCTTGTCTGTACTTTTACATCTGAAAATTACTAAAGGATGTTATGTATTTAATTGTATCTGAATTGTGTTACCACTCATATTCTGTCTTACTTCAAAAGAAAACAACCCAGAATACAGTATGAATTTACATTTCATTTGCAAGCTGTTTGAAAGTTTCATAGTACATGAGGATTAAGTTGTATTTTTTGCTGTGTTTTTAATGCTGGAAATAATATTTAGCTTGTTTCTTTTGTGATTAATAATAGCAATAATTGACAGACTGATTGGTGTTTGAACTAATCTTCAGATGCAGCCTCATTTTTATGAGTTAAGAAAAGTGGATTCTGTGTTTTCTGAGATAGTTTTGAATGTGATTGATTACCTCAGCTTTTGTCCGTTTTCTCCTCCAGCTAAACCTTGCGCCATCCTCTGAAGGAGAAAAGCTGGTCCCGTTGCAGGAAAGACAAAGCCCAACCCCACAGGAAGACATTCCAGCAAGTCAGATTGCTCCTGAAGGGGTCCCCAGTCCTGTTCAAGGTCCTGCCCAAGACCCCAACCCACCTCCACAGCGAGGGTCTGAGGGCAGGTCTGTTATTGATCCCTACACGTCTTTCATGGACACGATTTACACCTCCTTTCTTCAAGTCAGTGCGAAAGAACAGGAAGATGGGGCTCACTCCGGGCCCTCCGACCCTACTTCACCCTTCTGTGCCTTACCACCGGTATCTTTCCCTCTTGAGCACCATACCTCGTCCGTCCCTGTCCCAACTCTGCCCCAGGCAAGTGCCCCTGTCTCCCTCAGCCCACGGCGGGCCTGTTCTCTCCGCAACCCGGACGTATCGCGCCTCAACCTGGAAACGGCGGCCCACTCCCCAGCCCAGGGGACGCCCAAGCCCACCGAGGACGGGGCTACGTCACCCTTGCAACGGAAAACGGTCATGGTAGAGGGGCATACCCATTTAGAGCCTCCTCTGCCACCCATATACCTGGAGGAGGCTAAGACGGACTGTACTGGGCCAGCTGCAGCTGTGTGCCCCTATGTGGAGGCGGGGGTGAACAGACAGGGACACCTTCCCCAGGCAGGGTATCTCAGTCCCAGGGATGGTTGCAGTGTGAGGCCCAGCGAGGAGACATGTGGGACAATGCTGCACAGCGAACATAGAAGGGTGAGCATCTGGATGTTCTGTTTCCTACAAACTCGTGGTGAACTTAGGTGATCTCATGTTGCATGTTTTAATGTGGTTTCTGTTCTACCCCACAAGGATGAAGCGGGAGCAGTGGGCGGAGCCAGAAGAGGACGAAAAAGGAAACAAACGTGAGCGGCCTTGTCATTAGTCAGTTTCTCAGACACGATCTAAGCGGAGAATCACCTGAATAGATGATTCCCGTTTGTACTGCAATGTATTTGGTTCCTTTTTAGTCCGCCACATGAATAAATCATGAATCTGCCATACTCTTATTCTGTTTATCAGGCTACAGAATGTGTTGGAAGACTTCCGAGACATGGATGCTACAGCGCTGGAGGAAACCAAGGCAACGGTAAAGGTCCCTTCAGACTTTCCATATTCCCTGTTATCAAGCAGTTGTGGAGTTTGTGGACAAACACAGACACATAACACACGGTTTCCTTCTGATTACATTTTCCTGGCTTCGCGTAGGTCAGCAACAGGCATGCAGAGGCAAACGCTGCTTTTCTCTCTGTAAGTGTTGATATGTTAAGAAGCTTTTTTTGCAAGAGAGCAACCGGGAAGAATCTAAATACGTTATCACTTTATCAAATAAAGCCTCTCTCAGAAGTCTTGCGAGCTACTGGAAGTACCACACTTCTGGTTGTGTCCCGAGATCAAACCCTCCATTGAGTAGTTAACCAGGTTGGTGCTTTTGTTCCAAAGACAGGATGCGAAAGGTACAGCAGTTCAGCTCCGGTCCTTTAGTTTGCAGCGGCAGCAACCAACGTGTAATGTGCATCGCGTGGGCTCCGAGCGCGAGCGGCTTGTTGAGTGGATGGCCTGTGCGGTTGCAGGTCCTCTCATATCCTGGTAGACATGGGTGAATGGAGATGTCTGCGTACAGTACAAAGCATTAATTTTGCCCTTCGATCAACAGGCGATTATTATATTTGTATTCTGTTTTTACTCCACCAGTTCAAAGTAATTTCGTATGTACTTAAGTCGGCTGATTTATATCACAAGTCACATTGCCTCCAAGGGCTTTACAGTCTGGACAGCGAGCAGCACCCTCTGTTCTTAGACCCTCGATTTTAATGAGGAAAAACTCAACTAAAAAAAACTTTTAACAGGGAGAAAAAAAAGGGACGATAGGAAGAGAACTCCTCTTCCAGGACGGAGAGACGTGCAATAGATGTCACATGCATAGAAATCAGATCAGGAATTCGCAGAAAACAATGACATAATTGCTGATTAAAAAAATAATACATGATCAAGCTGAAAATTTTGAATGACTTTGATGTCAACACACCCCCACCATACGAGGTCCTCTCCAGCGTGGTGACCAGTCCAGATCCATCTACCATGTACTACATTTTATGTTATATCGTTTTACCGTTCTCATTTTTGTCATTTATGTGAATTACCACCACAACACTGGGGATCTCCTATATCATAGATTTACGACGGCTCTCTCAGTCAGCGTGTGTTTGCTTTGAGGGGCAAGGCTCACTGAAGTACAAATAAGGCTCCACACTGTGTAAACTGGTTAGATGCCGTAGTTACCCAGGCACGAGTAGCAGGTTAGATCTGCAGCCGGGTCACACATCAAAGTTCTCCATTTCAGAGAAAATTAACCCGCATGGTGCGCATTTATGACTCAGCACCCCGAGTGAGATCTCACACCCCCGTGCCATTAGGAGAAAGGCAAGATACTGGATGAGTATGCAGTCTTGCCCACAAGGTCACAAGTAGAGAGAAAGCAGATGTAAGATATGAGGGGAACTTGGGAGTGACTGTGCAGTTCTGATCGCAGTGATTAAGCAGTTCCATCATCAGGTACCTGGAAAGAAGATACAGCTGCCAGGCCTGTAATGTCTGTCTCTCTCTGTCTCCCCGTCTCTTGTTCCAGGCAGCACTGCTGAAGCCTGAGAGGTCAGTTCGTGGCAGGAGGAGACGAGGCGCCAGGTCTCAGAGGCAGTGATTGGCAGAGGGAGCTGCCAGTCTGAGCTGTTCACCAATCAAATGAGTCAAGACGCCTCTCTTCCCCCTCTCCATCTCTCCATCACCACTGTTTATAGACCTTTTTTTTTTTTTCTTTTCTTTTTTTTTTTAAATTTCAAATTCAACTGCACTAATATTATGCTGTTGTCATGTCAACCATTGTTATGACAACCACTATACAAAAAAATAAATAAATCATGAGAGGTCTCGTTGGAAAAAAAATAATTTATAAAAAGTGAAAAAAATTGAAGAGAAACATGGATGCTTTTTCACTTAGGTCTTCTCTTAGGTCTAGTTCACAAAATAATGGTTGTTTAACGTAATCCGAGATCTGTTCATTATCGTGGGTGTTAGAATTATATCATGAGAAAACACAGCAAATAATAACAGTTTTCTCGTCTGTGTGTTAATGTGAGTCAGGATAAAAGCCCATCTACTTGAACGATGCTCTCCGTGGAAAGTGTGTCTGGATGTGTGTGTCGTTTTTTAATATGTTCGAGTGTGTAGGACAACAGTGCTATTGCTGAGCCCCTCGCTGTCCGGCTGTGGTTGAATTGAATTTGTTATAGTTCCATGATGAAGACACTGCCTCCTTGTAAGATAAAGGGCTCTCTGCAGAGACACAGCAGTTGCATTGAGGTGGTGCCGAAAGAACATCGGAGGAGATCAGAGTTTCTCTCTCGTAGTACAAAAACGCCCCTTAATTTGGTTCCCACCCCCCCATCCCCCCGGAGGGTCTCTGCAATTCCTGAAGCCACTTTACATTGACCACTGGTCCCATTTAACTAATGGTTATAAAAAAATTAAAAAAAAAAAAAAACCCAACAAAAAACAACTATCATCATTCCACGCAACCTTGCCAGATGTCCTTCACGGTTTGTACTTCACTACTAGTGTCATGAATTGAGAAAACATTCACCTGAAAATTCTTTTGAATCATCTCTCTGAGAGTCGAAATGAACTTTGAACGTTTGCAAGGTCCACGTTTTTGTTTTATTTTTCTTTTTTCTCTTCACTTCGCATCCTGAATCACACTCGGGCCGCCAACTTAACATTTCTGCCGTCTTCTTTATTTGTCGCTGTGAAGAATAACGTGTTGCCGTGGCGTCATGGAGACTTATTTGATATTTGTTGGCATAACACCCCCCACCCCCATCCCCCAACTCACCCATGGCAATTAATGTCCGGAATAGCCGTTTAATTTTTGAAATGCAACATTTGCAGTAAACCACCCCCACTCGTCCCCCCCTGAAGTTTGAACACAGCACAGTGTGTCCGTTTGATTGGTTGAACGATTGGCAGGATAAGTTGAGCTCAAGAGAGCGATGACATCTCCGGTGGGCCCGTCGAGTCTGTGTGTTACTGTGGATCAGGAGTAACATCCTCCCTCTGTTTACCCACATCACTGTTTGAGCTCTCCTCCACATGCTGCCCTGCCTCAAGAGTACTGGCATCTCTAGCTGTATTTAAAGTAAAACCTAAAAAAATCATTATTCAGCACTGATTTAACACCCATAAAAAGTAATCTCATCTTTGATTTAAAACGTTGCTATGGGGAAATGATGGGTTGACCAGAGGTTTAATGCATCAATACACAATT
>CAAKHG010021861.1:0-13674 GCA_901007715.1 Dactylopterus volitans
CTGTGACATCATCGGTGTTAAGGAAAAAGTACAGGATATTAAAGCTTGGCTTTCCTCTCTTCTTGGCAGCCAGGCAGCGTGCTGCGGCCTAAAAACGGTTGCACCGCAGCTGAGCACGCTGTCGCCCACTTCCCTGAGCTGGGCAGGTTCAGTGTCAGAGGCAGCAGGCTTTGCATCCTGGGACATGTAGTCACTCTATCCACAGCTCAGCAGCAGGACAAGTCTGAGTCAATATAGCACTTTATTGATCCTTTTTGGCTACTTTTGTTAGCAGCAGTGATTGGTAATCCACATGAAAAGTGATGAATTTTCCCTTTAATTTATTAATATGATATTTATCTTTAAAATTGAACAATTTTAACAACAAATGTCATTCTTTTTTTGCCTCATTCTCTTGTACACAATTTCTTTTGTGTGTTATAATATACAGCCTGCAGGGAGCTGATATAGTAGTTGCCTAATCCAAGCGTTACCATAACTTCTGTTCCGGTAACAGATATTCAGCAACCTGCCAGAGGATAGTGCTGTCCCACCTGTCCCTCCGCCGCGAATCACACCAAGAAAACGCCAACCCATCACCATCTCCAAGCGGCCGCCGCGGGTGTACCAAGCCCTCAGTCACGACCACCTCCAGCACACAGAGAGTAATTATCCGCCTCTGTTAGCCTGACTGTCGTCGTCATCCTCACCATTTTCCCGTCTTGTTTGTGCCGAATGCACGGTACATGGTTTTTAATGACAATCGCCCACAGGGTCAAATGTTGCCTGTGTCTGTCCATAGATGCAGATCTGGCATATTCTTAAATATGGAATTATTCATTTGATCACATAATTTCTAATCGAAATCAGTTAATTTTCCTCATCTCTTGTTGTCTTACTCTTTATGGGCAACGGTGGAAATTCCCATGGTGATATCTTACTCCGTTTTAAGCCCAAATAATCTACTGTACGTCTCTGACCACGCATTAGTCCTTTAGCGAATGCCTGAGGCTAAATGGTGTCATTTTCTGTTTAAACCCCTCGTTAAGTGGGTGTGACTCCATCTTCTCATTCACCGTGGCAGAGCAATGTGCAGCACCTGCAGCTTGTCCTCCCGCCTCGCTTGATATTCAGCAGTGGAACAGACAAGAAATAACCGGCACCGTTTGATTAATTTAAACCTCTGGAGTATGTGTTGAATCCATTAACGAATCTCTTTGCATTCTCTTTGCGTGGTATGCGATCGTCATTACATTTTCCCTCTACTTGCAACTGTTTCATCTCGAAAATCGAGGTTAGTTTGGTGTCAATCGCCATATCGCATGTAACAGATGGCCAGAATGACGGCTCCATCACAGAAGGGGAAGTGTCGGCGAGCCCGGTTCCCCTGCAGCGGACAAAACCTGCAATCTATGCGCCACTTATTCCTCGCGAGCCTCCTCCGAGACAACCACTGATGCCCAGGGCAGCCAGCCGCCAGGACAGACACCCGGACTCTGACGCCGGGAAGGTGGACAACGCGAAGCCGAGGCTGGATTCTTCTTCGGTGGCGAACGGGGAGTCTGGAGTCTATGTGAGCCGCGTGCCGTCGCTGCAGGGCAGAAAACAACCTCCCAAAGTCACATCAGCCAACAGAGAAGGTACGACAAACGGTGTTTTTAAGGCAACGTCCTAACGAATAAAGTAGCTGAAAATTATAAGTGAAAATTAAGTGAAGACAGGCTTATCATGTAATATGAAAACTCAAATTGTGATACATTAATCAGATATGAGGACATGAAAAGTAAAAATGGCAAAACCTGCGCTGCTGTCGTATAAGTCATGCATCCAGTTATCCAGAATCGGTCTCATTTATTCCTGATCAGTCATCTGTTTTTTGCTTGTTATGACTCTTCATGGCTGCAGCATGTGCAACTGCTGCATCCTTGCGTTTTAAATTTGGCTCTGGACGGCCCCGGTCATCTACAATGGATTTTTTGATTATTTCATTTTTTAAAACAAATGGCTTGCCCAGACGGAGCAAAACATTACTGAGAAATTGGCTACCAACAGAAAGTCTAATGTGGGATGTTGGAGCGTTGTGGATGAGTATTATGGTGGCATTTATGGTTAAGTGTTTTGGGCTAGGCTCTCAGAGCCTATGTTGATTTGAGGGGGTTTTTAATGAATGAAAGGGCCCAGAAAAGTGCCTGTATTTGCTCGACCCATTAGCATGTCATAGAAGATCCGTATTGTAGCAAACTCACCTTAATTGCAGCCTCAAATATTTCATTTTCCTATTTACATCTAAATTGCAAATACCACTTCTGGTCTTGGAGCTTTGTTGTTGTTTCTCAGCAGATTCTGATAATCTGAGCAGAACAAGGTCCACGGAGAAACCTGCCATTTGTAGACCCCCGGTCAGGCCTCCTGAGCCCCCCTCCAGACACCCGGCTTCTCTTAAGACCCCGAGTGCGGCCAGCAGCGATGTCACGCCGTCGTCCTAGTAAGTGCCCCTCAAAGATGCAAAAGCTTGCAGCCTCCTTATTGGGATACTTTTGGGTTTGAACATATAGGGTGAAGAGGTCCAATAAGTATTTAAGCACTGTCGCTTTAAGCAAAAACAACCTCACACCCACCCTATTAGCAGAAGAAACAAGTGGTGGTGGTGGTGGTTGAGTGATCATCGTAGTCTGGAGACATTGCATCATCTCAGGATGGACGTGGATGGACCTAAAGCTCGACAGAACATCTTGGTGTCTCAGACCAAAGGCAGAGGATGCTAAATGAAACGCCAGCAGATCAGAGCTGGCACAAGTCATCCTCTGTCCACCATGAATGTCTGCTCCAAATGTCATTGCAGTCTTTTCAATAGTTCAGTAAACTAATACTTAAATGAACGATAAAGTAACAGTGCCGATTTTAATTTCAAGATATTCACTTAAATAATTGAAAATACTGTAGGCATGTGCAACAGGCTGCATTAAGTTAACTGCTGGTGTAAGCTGAACATTTTTTTATACTGATGCATATTCACATCAAGGACATAGTATTTTACAAGTGGTCACAGCAGGAAAATTCAGTGAGCTTAGTGCTTTTTCAAATACAAAATCTATCTGTAAAACAACTAATTTTCAGCATTTTTGATGGCCATTAGTTCAAATTATTTGAATTATTGCGGGAAATGATAGAATAAGAAGGGACAGCCACCGTGAGCCGTTAGATGAAGAACTGCAGGGCTGTTGTATTAAACCTGTTAGTGTTTTTTTTTGTGTGTGTTTGTGGCTGATCGGTGTACATTTTCTATCTCCTCAGCGTTGCCTCCAAAACAAAGTTTTTTGAGAATGCCTCAAAAAAAATTGGCAGGTATGTAAAAGCCTTTCTCTCGTTTTTTTTTTTTTTTTTCCCCTTGGTTGCAGGGATGATAATCACAACTAGAATCACAGGAGATTGAAAGCTAATTAAACCACGAAAGCGCATGAAAGTGATTAGAACCACATAATTCGTACTACATCATTCACTTTTGCTAAATATGACTTCACTAACATGTCTGATGAGTCTTTGTGTACACTATTTTCTTATTAGTTGCACTTTCCGTGATAACCAATAAAAAAGAAAAAAAGAAAATCAAAACATCAGCATCTCTCTGATCTTCATGGATGCTCCAAGTAGAGGCTCCTGCCGCCCTCATGGGACAGCCAGCGATGAAGGATGCAAATAAAGAGTGAAGAGGTTGTGTGCTCAGTCGCGTGTTTGTTGTGGACTGCGCTCATCGCTCCCTTGACTTCATATAGATACGTGAGTGCTGGGACTCCTGCTGACGCATAAAGCTCCGGTTGGACTTTTGGACAATGGAAGCACAGATTGTTGTCGCTGCAGCAGCACGACTGCGGAGCGGTGTACGATACAAACGTCGTTTAGCTGCTGCCTTGTTCACATGTGCTTGGCGATGCACGTCTGAATCCTCTGATTTTGCAGTTTCTGTTTGCTCGAAGAGCCTCCCGGGGGACTGCGGTGTAACTGACCCGCCAAACGATAACCGCTCGTCAGGTTGATGTCGTTTTAGATTCCCTGAATCGAACCATCAGACCGCAACCGGCCCACGTAATGCCCGCTCCTGCCCGCGACTGGTCTGTTTCCTTCCAGCCGCCAGAAGTGGCACAACGTGTTCACGAGCACAAAGGGCGAAGGCCCTGCTGCTGCGAATGAGTGAGCTGACCGAGGGATGACGGCGAGACCTGTGGTCCACCTCGAAACGCCGGTCCCAGATCTGAGAGATGTCCGGCGACGCTTAATTTTTAAAGTGCCAGGAGTCTGGAAAGTTTGGGACCAAATTTCCGCTCGGTGTGACAAACTAAAGTCGGCGAGCAAGCAAATTGGAATGGCTAATTTTGTTGAACTTACATCATTGCTAAAAATTAATATCATGCGGTGTGACACTGCAACCAGTTCTTCATTAGAGCCACTTCAGGCGGTGTAAGATGCAGTCAACTGTTATCACACAGTGTCTCGGGGGGGCTTAAGGCAACTCACAATTCTTATGTTTTTTTTTGTTTTGTTTTTCTCTCACAATTTAGCCCATCAGCTTCTCCATCACCAACAGCAGCGACGAATGTAAAAAAAGAGGTGAGACTTACAGTAATTTCGCTTATTGCTGGATGTGTTTCGTGCTGATAAATATGTCGCAGGCTAATCCGATGAACTAATTTGTGAAACCAAGCAAATGTTTTGTTTTCCTGTGTATGAATGTGTTTCTCGTCAGACTTGACAAGCTTGGAGCTGAAGTTAAGCGGACTCATCTTGTGACTTCTGCACGTGCGGTTTGGTGCGCGCCATTCCGAAGGGCGCTAATGGACTCTATCCTGATCTTACTGGATAGACTGAAGAAGTTGTTCTCCACAGAGCTGAATAGATACCTTCAGCTCTGTTTTATTTTTAATGGGCATGTGTTGTTGCACGACAACGCGGCCGAAAAAGTGACTTTTGAACATGCACGAAAAGTGACCGGCCCCAGTTTTTCAGCGTCATTCCCAAAGTTAGGATGAAGCAAGTTGAAGTTCTCACCAACAGTTTTGTCCAATGATGTTACAATATTTGGTTATAGCACACTGTTAAACACTCGGAGTGACTCTTGTGCAGTTTTGTTTGAGGGAACTAACAGCTATACTTAGATAAGTAGGTTTACTTAGACTTCTTGTAGTGTTCATTCTAAACTCTGGATGGAATTGATCTTCCACAGAAGACTAATTAAATACACTTGAATTAATGAGTGTGATTCTTTATTAACGTGAAACTATTTTTTACAATAGGAATCAATAGATCTAATGAAATGGACCATGTCATAGTTTTGACAAAATTATTAGTTCACTGGTTCTGCTCATGGGAAGAAAAAAAAAAACTGCTAGATTGCATTTCAGTATTTAACAACCCAGATTGAAAAAGAAAAAAAAAATACTAACAGTTATTTTTTTTTATTTTTCAGCTGGTTCATGAAAAAGAACATTAAGACCAAATGTACATCACAGTATATTAGTATATTCGTTGAGACATAATTTATCATCACAAGTCACTTTTTAAGAGGCATTAGAAAGAGTATTGTTTGAAAGTTTCAGTCTGTATTCCAGTTCGATCCATCCCAGCGTTGTTTAAATATTTTTTTAGTCGGGTTCAATAAAACAGTAAATGAACATTCTTTTGTTTCTGACCTAAGAGTCACTCCAGTGAAAGGGAGTTTTTCTGAAGTTTTTTTTTTTTTTTTTCACCTCAAATAAATTGTTGGTATTACAAAAAAAATGTCAAATACTAAACACAAATGATTGTTACATGGTTTCGTTGTTGAAAATAACACTCCAGTGCTTGTTTTAGCCCTTAAATGGCTATTCTGTAAATTTTACACTTTGTTGATAACATAACCCAGAAGTTCTGTTCTTTGTCCGGTTCCTCATGTTTTCAAAAATTAAAAATGAATAAATGATTTTTTTCTTAACTCGACTCATGAATGTTTGGATAAAGGAGCTGTTTCCCCTTTTACTGTCACCTCATGGTGTTTTAGTCCTGCTGTCCTGAGTCTGTCCGTGTGCTGAGGATTGCAATCAACCACAAGTATGACCTCTAGTGATCACTAAATAAATGTGTAATTTGGTCTTCTCTGGGGAGAATGTGTAGCATTTCAGATGATTTAAATTTGTATTACGCCTCAATGGCACGTTAGCAGGTTTTGAGTGCAAATTCCAGTCTTTGTTATAAGTCTATGCCATCAAAGTGCAGGTTTTGAGTGTGAAACGCCAAAATTAGATTGTGAGGATGTCACTTCAGTAAAGCGGTTACGTCTTGTCCGAACTCAACTGTCTGCAAAGTTGCAGCACGGAAAAACTTAAAAAAGTACATTTCACTGAAACTGTTGGATGGCAGTCAAGACTGGCTTATCCAGAGGAGTCAAATTTTCAGGTCACTTACTTTTTTTGGCTGCTGTCTTTACATTATGAAGATACATCAATAAGCCATAATATTGTGATTGCCCGACTAATATTGTGTACGTCCTCGTTTCGGCATGGACACAACAATGAACTGAAGACGTGCTGTGGTACCTGGCACCAAGTTGTTAGCAGCAAATCCTCCAAGTCCTGTAAGTTGCGAGGTGGAGCCTCGATGAATCAGACTTGTTTGTCCCGCTCATCCCACAGATGGTAGATTGGATTGAGATCTGGGAAATCTGGAGGCCAAGTCAACATCTTGAACTGGTTGTTGTCTACTTACAATCATTCCTGAACCATTTTTGCTTTGTGGCAGGGAGCTTTATCCTGCTGAAATGGACCACGGCCATCAGCGAATACCGTTTACTTGAAACAGTGGACATGGGCTGCAACATTGCTTAGGTAGATGCTATGTGTCGGTGTAAAATCAACACAAATGTCACGGGTTCATGGCTTTTTCTTCCTTGGACCACTTTTGATGGGGCCTGACCACTGCAGACCAGGAACACCCCACAAGAGTCACAGATTTGGAGATCCTCTGACCCAGTCGTCTAGCCATCGCAATTTGGCCCGTGTCAAAGTCGTTCAAATCCGTACACTTTCCCACTCGTCCTGCTTCGAACACATCAACTTTGAGGCCAAAATGTTCACTTGCTGCCTGATATAGGTGTCTGTACCATGTTTGATCAAAATTGAGCCAGTAACTGTTAAAACGCTATATGGTGGCATTAGATGGAAAGGCTAATTCTAAAATGCTAATTGAAGGGCGAGTGTGTAGGAAATGGAACACGATACTTATATGTTTTCATTTAAGCGTAATCACTTGAAACTAAACCCAAGAAAAGTGTTTTAGCTTTAAATGAGGCCTTTATGTTCGGTGGGGGGTGGGGGGGGGGGTCCTCTTCGATGGAGGTGGCCATGTTAAATGCACATTAGCCAGAAGGGACATACCAAACAGTTTTGCATTTTTTTTGTGCGATAGCATTTTTAGTGCTTGCTTATATCTGAATCGGCAAATTCACCAATAAATGTCACTACAGGCCACACGCAACCTTCGCCATGTCGTCATTTTAGACATTTTTGTGAAATCTCGCCCCATTCAGCCGATGATGGAGAGTTATGGCCAAGACATGTTTTGTGAAGTCACAGCGACCTTAAGCTTTGACCACCAAAACCTAATCAGTGTATCTGCCAAATATGAAGATCTCCCCCTCGCCCCCTCGCATTTTTTTGAGGCATCACATCCATCAGACGGAGGCAAGCTTGGAGTCGCAGTGACCTTGACCTTTGACCACCAACGTCTAATCAGTTCATTCTTAAGCGCATGATGCTGATATTTGTGCCAAATTGTAAGACTCTCCTTGCTGGGGTTACCATTTATCACACTCATGACGGGCAGACGACCCTAAATCATAATTCCTCTGGCCAAGGCTATCGACAGCACCCAAGCACAACAAACATGTTTCCAGTGGATCGGTGCAGGTTTGAAGTAAAATGAGGAAGAGTTGCATTCATAATGCGCCGATGTCTTTTTCACCGTGTTCTAATAGAGCCAGGCTCCTGGAAACCTCCATGTGTGTTAAAAGCTGTCCGCGATCTGACATTTATTGTCTTCTCCTCCCACCACATTCCAGCCTTCAATGCCAGTGAGAGACTTTCCCCCTTCGGCCTCCTTGCTCTCTCGTTCCATATTCAAACGCAACTTTTAGCGGGCCGATTCCTCACAAGTGCCAGCCTCAGCAGTGAACCGCACTGGGGCGGACATTCCCTCGGCCCGTTCATGCCAAATCAAATGACCTTCAACTTTAGGAAAATTGGTATGCGGCAAGACTCTCGCATGGAGAAGAGTAGGCGCAAGAGCAAGCAGGCGGAGCTATTTACTGGATGCCCAAGCCGAATGAAACATGGATTAATTTTTAATTACGACCACTACTCTTATTTCTCATGTTTTGATGCTTAGTGTTTTCTACTTTTGAATGTTATGTTAATGTCTTTTCATGTTTAATTCGCCTTCTTCCCAGTTTTTGAATCTGAATATATCTTATCATTCCATTAAAAAGATACACTGCATGTATTTCGAGTGGGACTAATGACACTCCACCTCCACATCTTTACCTTCATATGATCGCTTGGAGAAAACAAACACACCTTCAGGGACAGAATCTTTTTAATTTTCTTTAAAAGATGAAGCAGGTATACG
The DNA here is from genome assembly GCA_901007715.1 of Dactylopterus volitans. Lineage (NCBI taxonomy): Eukaryota > Metazoa > Chordata > Actinopteri > Syngnathiformes > Dactylopteridae > Dactylopterus > Dactylopterus volitans. The sequence continues at coordinate 8,632 of CAAKHG010021861.1, forward strand.
CCTGCGGGGGAAAAAAACACACACAAGTCACAAAAAGTATAAATCATACAAGAGATGACCTCAAAAGTCAAATGCTAGGACACCAAAACCAACACGAATCAAGATATACAGTTATTGGAACATGTACAAAGAACTAATTTAACACGCGGTTGTCCCTGGACAGTATACAAACACTGAGCGGAATCATATTTGTGTGTTTGAACGAGTGTAAACAATGATGAGCGATAAAAATGTCACTTGTTTGAACAACCTTACATGCATTCAGGAAAATCTGCCGTTCAGCCTGATCAAAACTTCATCATCGCACTGCTGCGAAATCCACAAACCAGGTTTGTCTTTTGTGTATTTTTTTTCTTGTTTAACTGGACTGAACTGCTGCGTCGTTTGTTCTCAAATGACAGCGGGCGCATTTGCTCCCGTGAAGGGCTACAATAAGAGGACGTGGCGGATAAAGTGTTGCGGATCATCTGTGTTCCCTTTTCCGCACCCATTAGTTTTCACTTAACGAGTATCGTATAAAAAGACGAGGAAATGAAAACATTCATTTGTGCCAATGAAATGAAGCACTTTAAACACCAGGTTTCGTGAGTAAATTGGGTACAAAAGAAAAAAAAAACTGTCATAGTCAACTGTACACTGTACAAGAAAAGTTTTATGGCGGTAGATGACCTCTACACGTTGAGCAATGACGACGCCAGTAAGCGGTGCATGCGCAGTTCTCTGTAACACTAACCTACAAACACGACTACACTACCACAGGAAGCATGCAACCAGCTTTTGTTTTGAAAAAGAAAAGTCGTTTTGTTACAAAAAAGTACACAATTGTGCCATTTTTTCCCCCAAAATGATTGAACATTGCAGAATAAATCAGTTTTGTTTTTTTGTTTTTTTTTTGTGAGACGCACAGCAGCTGAGAGAAACGATGCTCCAGCTCCACCGTTTCCATCGCCATTTCACCGCTTTCATTATTGCATTTTACATGATTCAATTACTCGGCCTTGCTCGAGTGTCCGTGATTAGTCATCTTCAAAGCCTGATTTTCGTCCCTTGATTCGGGTCTGTGAGGTTTGGCAGGGAACGCCAGCAAGCCGATACAGCAGCGTCACACAATATTTTGCATGGCGGCATTGCGATGAAATGCAGGTGCCAAGTATCGATCTTGAGTTTTAGGAATTGCAAAGACGCATTCGACATTTATGACGAGGTTTTATTGCATTTTTTTTTTGCCAGTTCTTCTGCTCAATAATCCAATTTTACTGCAGTAAAAATGACTGACATAAAATATTTCCTCTGTGGACATACTGTAATTTGCAACTGGGAAAAGTTAATAAATTGCAATCTAGTATATTATCACCAAACTGCAATGTTATCAGTTTGTGTATATGGATAACATCATATTGTAGAGCCTTTGCTTATTCCATTTGTTTTCCTGTTGTTAAATTACATAAATGCTGAAATAACTGAAAAGGGGGCGCTGGAGAGTTTATATAGAAACAGACACAGTTTCATTATGAGGCGGAATTTTCATGTTACCAGACCTGAAATTAAGTTTGCAAATAGCAAAAAAAAACATACAAGTTACATAATATTTGGCTACTTCTTTAAAATGCATTCACTCGACATTCACTCCTGGCAGAGTGAATGTCGAGGGTTGTAGGTCTAAGTCATACAAAATTTTGAAAGCTCATTGGTAAATAACTGTAGAAACCCTGTCCCTTTGTGTATAATATTCAATTATAGCCCCTTAAACAAGATCCTGCAACTGTGCAGTGGAGACGTGAATATTTTTTTTTCACACCAACTAGCAGCTCAACTATTTAACACACTGCATGTTTATGAGTTGAAGCTTTTAAAATTAGAATTAGAGCTCTGCACATTTGCTGCCGAGATGACATGAGGAGGTTTGAACCGCAGACCAGTGACAACAATCGCGCGGTGTATTCTGGCAGTCGATGCAGATGTGTCATTGGAGATAAAGAGAGTTTATGACAAACTATGTGCTTGACATGTTTTGGGAGGTCACTGCGACCTTGACTGTGGACCACCAAAAACGAATGGAGTCATCCTTGAGCCCGAATTTGACGTTTGTGCCAAATTGCCTCCAAACAGCCTCCAGGCATTCCATAAAGATCCATGAGAATGGGAGAAATCTCAGAAAAGTTGACCTTTGACCTTTATGTCATACCGTTTAATGATTTTATACATTTTGGGGATATTTTGTCATTATCAGCATATTGCATTGATAGTAACGGGCAACCACGTGTTTTTCTTAGCTCATAGTGAACCCATCTAATAATGTAAGAAAAAAGAAAAAGAAAAAACAACTCAAAAACAAACGAACACAAAAAAAAACCTGTAGTCTTAAAGTAATACTGGATGATCTTCCTCATTTTTTGTCAAATAGTGGAAAATCCAAACACCTGCCTGCTGCACCATAATGTTTCAAACAGCAACATTTAGCGCTTCGAGTGAATCGATGACCCAAACATGTAAACACAACAAGAAAGGAATCATAAACAACTTGTGATGCTGAGAAACATCAATCATTACTTAGCTGCCTTCACATCAGTGAGCGTGTAGTTTTCTCTCGAGAGCGCACGATGAGTCACAAAGCAGAGGACCAAAAAAAAAAAAAGCGTTTTCATTCAAATGTGGTATTTCAGATTTATGAGCACCAAGTAATATTCTGCAGATGTGATACTTGACCGACACATGGATGCTGATTGTCGCTGCAGGGACTGCTCACGTAAACTGGAAGAAGTGACACACTTTAGTCACTTCAGGATCACGTCAACTGACTTCATTTCATACCGAGTCATCGGTCAGACTCAATATGATCTTGGCTGCTTTCTTCTTACAGAGTTATCAGCAAGGACAAAAGAAGACCGAACACGTGACTGTGTTGCTAAGTGTAAAGTCCGATTGTGGGATTTTTCAAGACAGATCTGAGATCTTACGTACATTTTCTTAAGGCACTTAAACACCTCCCAACTTGTATCTACCACTCCGTTGTGAGAACTTTGAAGACGCACCTATGAAAACAGATTTGGGTTAAAGTGACAGGAGACACGTTTGTTTCTGTGATCCGACGCTCATCTACCCTTTTGGCCAGCTCATGCAAGTGTTTTGTAGAAACTCAGGTTTGAGTGTTTTTCAGTGCCTTTAGGCAGCAGTGGTCATACAGACTTTATGTGAATAGAAACATCTCTGAGCATAAACCCTCCACTGAGAAACCATGGCGCTGTCAGCCAGTGATGCAACGCAGCGCTTGAGATAAAAGCTTTAACAGTTCTGAACGATCTAACTTACGGCTAAAAGAAGAGAAAAAGGCAATATGATAACGGTGATTACAGGACAAGAGCTATTAAATTGAAGATGTGGGGAAACAGTACAAAGCCTTTGTCACAGTTTATGGAGGCAGCAAAAATGAGTCACTTCTTTTGATTATGAAAAAGAAATTTAAAAAAAAATCCTTCTACTCGTGAAACAAGATCGGTTTCGCCAAACCAGCCAGGATCTTTGGTACGTGTACGGAGATTATTTCCCCAATCATCTCTGGGAAGCTGACTTTTGTGTGGACCGACTGTGCCTGGACAAACAGGTCGAATGTAAACTGGTGGAGCTTCTTTACTGTCTGCAAAAGAAACAAAACAGGAGAGGGCATCGTTTCAGCAGCGGGACACGCAGAGCATGACTCATAGCAGAGAACATCCCATGCACCAAACAAAACATCTGCCTTAAAGCAGATGGCCAAATATTTGGGGACTTGAAACACGACTTGATCGGAATCACCGTATTTAATATGGATGCTTTCTCTGCCCTGAAGACGCTAGATTTTAAGATATCGGATTCTGCTTGTACGAGCACGAATGCAGCATTTTTCCCCCCCATTGGGAACACGTCTTCGTTAGCGATTTGAATTGCGAGTGTTAGCACAGAAAGATTTGAGAAAATAAGCGCAATTCCTTTAGAAAGATTTCCTCTGCTTTCCTTGACACACGCTCGGATGTCTTTCTAAAGCTGACGGGCAGCCATGTCTCCTCCTTTTTGCTGGGGCATGAGCACGTTTGTAGGCATTGTAACGCAAGTCAGATGGAGTTCACCTCACCATCTGGAGGGAGTCCAGCAGTCGGGTGAGCTGGTAGAACCTCTGAGAGCAATTTGTGGCAATTCGGCAGTTAATGAGGCGATCCAGTTCGTTGATGTAGGTGAGGCGCAATTCGTCAAAGTACTTCTGGCTCTTGAGACCCTCAACTGGAACTGATCAGAGCAGAAATCGGCATTGGCTACATGCTCGCTGGTCTGGGCTACAGTGAGGCGGTTCTTGCCTTCTCGGCGATGTTGTAATCCCGCAGGCAAGAACTTACTGATGCTGAAGAGGAGCAGGGCCTTCATGCAGAGGAACTCTTCCTGGGTGATCTGAAGCAGCACAAACTCCTGGGAAAGGTGTCTCATCCGTATGCAGTGCTCATACATGGTGGAGATGTGCATCCGATGTCTGCGGGCGCAAAAAAAAAAAAGAAAAAAAAAAAGGGCAGGATGAGGTGAAATGTTCCAATCACAAGGGGCAAAGGATAAATTGCTTTGAATGACTGCAGAGGAGGAGAGAATGTCAGAGGTTAGATCTTTTAATGGTGTAATGGGGACACTGTCAGTGAATCTTTATCACCGTAAATCTATTCTGTGTGACCTTTAACATCTGGGGGAACACGAATCCCGTCATTCATCACGGCCTTTATGTCCAGAAAATGTAGCTGAATGTATTTCTATTTAAACATTGTAACTGGCGACTGCATATTTCATGTTCAGCCATCCCAACCAGCGCAGGAGAGAACACGAAAGGAGGAGAACCGCTGATCAGAGGTTATTTCACTTCTGCGTTTGCTATCAATCTGGAGGAAGACATGGAAAGGAGCTCGAATTCAAAGAGAGTGAAAAATGGCAGATCTGATTGTCCTTCATCTCCCAGGAAATAGATGCAGAATTTTGAATACGTGGCTGTATTAACGGTCGCGGCCGTGGATAATCCAGCTAAGCGCATTT
>CAAKHG010021861.1:13893-33123 GCA_901007715.1 Dactylopterus volitans
CTTCACATCTTCTAAATGAGAATTCCCACCTTTCCTTTATGTAAAAATAACAAAAAAAAAAAAGGTGCAAAGTATGAATGGCGGGCCTAACTGCCGAGAAAAAGATTGCAACTCGGTGTCGGAAGCCTGACAATGAAATTTCAAGTAAACATTTCTGATGTGGAACCATCCATCAGCGAGAGTCGACACTGCATGAAATTCGAGTCACTTCTATTGCAGATGCTTCTATTCAAAAAAGGGGATGCAATGTCTGAGGACATATAGTCGTATAGTTGGCAATTTGTTGTTGTCAGGATAAAAATATACACTGGTGAATAAAAAAAGAGCAAAATCAACTGACATTAAAAAAAAAAACGCAAGAAAAATAAGCTTCGATAAGGCAGCTTAATCCAAACGGACGTAAAGCCTCCATCGTTTCTGTGCTACCTGGGTGAATCGCCACCGCTCGCATCTCCTCTTGCATCTTCTATACAACAATTAAACCCGATAGTTTTATGCCTGAGGTGATCCTGGCGAGCTTTTGTGCCGGTTGAGGTAAAGGTGGAGTACACCTCCACTTTTCGTTTGATGAAAAAAGCCCAACAATTATTCAATTGCTCCTGAATTCGGTGTCCCATTACGATAACAGCGCCAGGGTTTTTTTTTTATCCCTCTTAAAGGACAGCCTTGGCTTGGCAGGAGACAGTAAGCAACAAATTACAGGAAACGCCTCAGTCCATTAACAAACACTTTCTGCTCCAACTTCTCTCAAATAGCTCTAATTATCCACCTTTTTCTGAATTATTATGGGCTCTACGAGCCCCAAGTCAGTCAGCAAAGTGTGAACTACTACTCCTGCACCTCTGTCTGAATCACAACCGAATAATCTGTGCTCTATAGAGATGTCAAACTTTACTTTGAGCCCCATTATTTGGTATTCGTACATAAGATGTGCATGAAAACTTAAAAAAAATGGCCGAACAGCAGTCCATAATAAACCTTGAAGCAGCTGTAATTGTTTAAGTGGTGGGTGGGGAATGACTGGTTACAATTGCAAACCTGTAAATTGCAGCGCAATTGAGTAATAATGGTGGCAGGCAGACACTAAGTAAAGAACCCCAAACTTCTTGGTGCGAGTAAGAAACATTAAAGCGTACGTTCATCCGCTTGTAAAGCTAAAAGCAGGAATCAGGGTGTGTTCATGAGCAAATGGGAAGTGTGAAAGTTCTGAGGTGGGAGATAAAACCGCCTGTCGATCTGAGAATCTCCCGCTTGGTGTTTGGGGTGAAGCTACATAATGTAATCGCTACGAGCACAGATAAGTCACCTCATCATTATTTTTCGGTTGCACTCATTTGCATCGGTGGCGGCGAAGGGCAGCGTGCAGTTTCATGTCGTCCGGCGGTTTTTTTGTGTAGCTAATGTCTCGTTAGCCTATTGACTCCTGACTGCCCAACGTTACCTATCAAGACCACAACTATCAGTCGAAATATTGACCTCCTGAGACTCTTCTCACACCCGCTTTGGTTGATATTCTGGCAGCAGAAATAAAGCAGATTTTGTGAAGTTGACCGTGATCTCCGTTTATGGTTGAGTGAACGCTCTTAACCAGGAAGCATGGCATTATCAAATGGGAATTTTCCCAATTCCCGGCCGCCATATTCAGAATCATGTTACCAGCTGACATCTATTTACACTTGAAGATGGTGCATTTGGGCTGAAGCAGTTGGTTAGTTTTTGCACTGAAACCTTTCTAAATCTGACTGAAATGCTGCTGAAACGTATTAACACAAGAGTACTAATGTGCAAGGTTTGTTTTCAGCAGGTGTCTGTTAATTTTCCATGATAAGAAAGGAATGTGGTTCCTTGGAATCTGTTAGAGTATTCACTAAAAACTAATAAATTAACTTTAATCAAATATCTTAAACCCTGTCATTAATCTTTGTATTAAGCTGTATTGATGTTGATGCTGCATCGTAGCCCACACACGTCCATACACTCCCACACACTCTGTTGTTGTTTTCCATAATTATTATGGTGTCACATTCAAGGGCCAAAAAAATAAAAAAGTAAAAAAAAATAAAAAAACAACACAACAAGAGAAGGGAAAGAGCAGACTAATGGTCCTTGCTCATTTATCAACTGACAGTGATAGTTTGGGTTTAGTAAACTACTATAGCATTATAGTGATGTGTGTGTATATATATATATATATATATATATATATATATATATATATATATACACACACACACACACACACACTACACGCCATTACTTGAAAAGTTTACAAACATTTGTGTAAACGGTGTCAAGGCTCTCGGTCAATCAGACATATTTGTCTTTTTAATTTCATATATATATATTCAAGTATTCAACACCAGTTCACCAACTGCAAACACTTACTGTACACTTTCTGTATTTGTATAGTCATTCCTATTGAGACGTTACATCATTACAGAATGACTCTTAACGGGGTTACAAATGTTTTTTGTTTGTTATAATCAATGCACTGACTGAAACTAGTGACTCTTACTGTTAATGGTTATTTGATGCATCAATGCCCATGAGGAGACTGATGTTGGAATTTGGCTTTGGCTACAAACACATATACAGACCATCGGGCATTGCTTCAGCAATTGTAAATGTTTCTGTTCTATTGCCTTACAAATGAACCAATAAGTAAGTAAGTAAGTAAGTAAGTAAGTAAGTAAGTAAGTAAGTAAGTAAGTAAATAAATAAATATGTTACATTAAAATAGAATAAAGCAAGTTATGAAGGAGTTCAGGCTTAGTTTCTCTGGTATTGTACAGAAGGTAGAAATTAGTGAAACATTTTATGCATTATCTCTGCATTTTTAAAAGATCACTCATTACTCTGAAACTTCAGACAGGAAAATTGCAGTCTTCTGCATTTCAGTGAAATATAATTATATGCGCAGCTAGACTCATTACAACCAAATGTGGTATGCAGCATAATACCACAAATGGTGGTCTTTCAAACATCTTAAAGTAATTAATAGATCAATATAGCTTCATGTTAGTAAGTGATGATACAATTAAATGATTGCTTATTCATTTCTTTTGCTACAGTGGAGCCTGTTCCAAACCAAACTGGCCGTGTAGCACTTCTTTGTATATTAATATGAATTATGAGCTCCGAATATATGAATGTACGCACGTTGGTATATATTGTAACCACTTTACCCTCACTTTAAATGTAAGTGCTAAAGTTTTGAAAGATAACCGTTGAATTATAGTTTATCTTACGGCATCAACTGGAACAAATTTATGCAAAGCACATGTTCATGGAGCCAAATGTCTTCAGTTGTTGAAACCATTAATATTCCTCACTGACTTGGACAGACCACGCCGCTGCTGTTGTCTGTGATGAGTAATATTCAGATCCAAATCAGTTTCGCTCACCAAGGCCACGTCCGCTTGAATGCCGAGAACTAATGTTCCTCACTTGAATCTCACAGTAACAAAAGGAACAACTAGGAGTGAAATTAGATGAACATTGTACGGAAAAAAAGTATGCAGCCATTTCTACTTTACATTTCTAAAAAAAAAAAAAAAAAAAAAATCTTTTCAATTTCTACTTTTTTGTGCCTGCGCATTCGCAGGAAAGCAATAGAGGGAAAGATGGACTAGAGAGCGAGAGATGAAGGCAGAGAGAAACAGGTGTCTGTATTGTGTCCAGCAGCACCAGCTTAGTCATGGTGGCTATCCCCCAGTATAATTAGGAGCACAGCATGTTAGTCCTCCCTCATAAAACAGTTTCACACACCACATCTGAATTAATGAATCCCGAGCGGCACATACTCATTGAACACAAGATCAGGCGCAAAGTAAAGCATCCTGCCGTTGACGTTCTTGTAGGACCGCCATCCCAGGGCAAACACCATCACTCCCATCCAGGATTGCTGAATGACAGTCATCTGGTCGTCCACGTGGAGATTCCTAAAACCTAAGAACAAAGAGTCTACATGATGACCTGTACCACAATAAATTTGATCTTCAGGAAATATTATGCAAAATATTCACATTCATGTTAAATAGACTGTTTTTCAACAAGTTCATTGTGTCAATAGATCGTCATGTGGGGGTTCCTCAAGGATCCACGATAGGACCACTATTTATATCCATCCATGTTGTCCCTTGGTGGTGACATCACAAGGCAAAGCTATTAATTACAGCTGTGCTGGTGACATACCTTCATGTTGCTGTATCTGCTGGTAACACTTGACCAATTACAATACTTAGAATCAGACACGCAAGTTAAAGTTGATTCAGAACTGCCTAAATGCTAACTGGTACTTGAGGGACAGACAACATCGTTTCAACATCCTTACATTGGCTATCAGTTTTCATATCGTTTGTTGTAATGCTAAAACATTGCTATATGCATTAGCATGGTGGCTATTTCTCTGGGTTGAAACATTGTTGGAAATATTTCGGGTAATTGACATACCCAAATCAGCAAAATTTGTAACAAGGTCTAGTCATTTTTAGGAAATGCTACATGGTATACCTTTAAGTGCTCTGAGCTTTTGGAATGGCCCCGCTGGAGATTAGAATAAGGTCTGACTGATGAATATAGTCAAAGAATAGGTTTGACTTGTTTAAACTGAAGCTTACAGTGTTATACTGACTGTTGTGAAAAAGAAAAAAGAAAAAACATTTGAAATGAATTAATTCTATGAAGATGTGCTGAAATAGAGTGGCTACCGGATGCCTGACATTAATAACAAAATAAACACCTGTTAAGTGTGGAATTTTTGGTCCAGCAACTTGTAATAAATGATAATTTGTTTAACCATCTAAAAAGACCGATCTGCCTAAGGGGAGGAAAGGTTGGTGATGCACTGAATGAGGTTAAATGGGAATGAAACACAAGCCCCGGTTCACTGCTTTGTGGCAAAGGTTTGACAGCTTTATGAGATATTCATTATTTCTTTTCTGAGAGCATTTAAAACTACTGCAGTCAGTATTTCTTAGACTGATTGGGGATCGGGTGACTAAGTTAAAAGCTGCTGCTTGTAGTCCTCAGCAGCTCAGTTATGACTTGTTTTTGGCTTGAAGACAAAAGCAAATGAATGCACGGGTTAATGCAACATTTCCTCTGCTTAAACTGAGAATGTGCTCATTAAAAAAAAAAAAATTTGAATAAACTTCCGCCCGTCCTACCTGGCAATCCTTTTGCCCATTTGACCACTTTGACTAGCTGTCTCTCTCCGAGCTCATTCAGGCTGGAGAGCAGGGTGGCGGCCGAGTCTGGCTGGCAGTAGTCGTGCCCTGCGTTCACCACCTCTGGCTCGATGGACTCCAGGATGTTGAGGAAGACCAGCTGCGAGTTGAAGTTGAGGCCAGATTTAGGGGACATATTCTGGAGAACCTCTGCCGGCTCCTGAACAGGCTGGTCCTCTTCGGGGTTCTTGTGTTGTCCGATCTTCTTAAGTTTGCGAGCTACAAACAGGAGCATGAAAACATGTAGTCCATTCAGTCTTTGAAAGGTTAAACGTCCTGTGACACAGCCATTCGACAACAAACCGACCTGCATATCTTTTGATATCACCTGGGATAAAAGTCGGAGTTGAACGATTTTTGTAAATCTCCAAAGAGATAAACCTCTAAAGCTCAAATGTTGACTGATTTGAGGTCCAGGTCTCTTTACTAAATATTTGTGTCCAACATGATGGAATTTGTCTTTATGCACAACTGGACACATTTCAGCTAAACATGGAGTGGAGAGACACAGGGTTTCCCTCTCTTTCCGTCATATCTCATGACAACATTTATTAAGGCTGAAATTTTGCTCGAAACCCCCCCCCCCCCCAATAAATTACATCAATATAAATCTTTGAATGTTTTGAACGTTGGGGGAAACTCAGGAGAACCTGCACATACGCTGCTGAGAATTTCTAAATCATCTTCTCGAGGTACAGCTTTCTGCAGATGTTGGGTTTAAACAACATTTCAATTCCACACAACAATACTCAGACTAATGCACTGATAGCTTTGAGAGACATTGAATCATATTCCATTTGAAAGGAGCCTCTCTGAACATACGAACATCATCTGGTGGAAACAGCCTGTAGTTATCATGTCATGCAGAGGTAATGATTTTTTTTTTCATTACATTTTTTCCCCCCCTTCCTTAGACTTTGCAGAGAGATCCTTTAACGACACAGCCCATCAAATCATTCAGATTTGCATTACTGCTTCAATGATTCCTCACGCACTAAATAGGAATTAAAAGACAACAGAGATCCCCCCACCCCATCACAGTGGAAAAAACCCCATCTCCCTCCATCGTAAGCAATGACAAAACTACAATTTCTCCCCCCTACAGACGCTGGAAATCCAGAGGCAGCTGCTCCATGACAACCGGCATTTACAAACTAAATTGGCGCAGGATTCGCTGGAGTAGGTTGCCATGTAAAGAAAGCAACGATCCAATCAAAGTGGCGTAATTAAATTCTGCTTTTGTCAAGTACAGCGCCGCGGGCTTAAGACTGCCAACCGTTCACCACAACCAAACTCTGACCATGTCCTCACCACTAGTAGAGCTTCAACAGACAGTTTTGTTGCACTGTTGTGTTTGAATATGTTTGTGTAGTGGGATGTGCAACAAGACCTTTGCAATAAGTGATCGATCAAGATCTAATTTAATTTGCAATCTATTTTAACCATAGCAGGTAAAAAAGTACTAAAATAATGGAAAAAAAATAGAATTTCTTTAATCATTTTTCTCTGTGCTGAGTGACAGTAATAAGAAATCGACATACAATTGCCTCCTGCAGATTTGGTGTCGAGTGTCTCATTAAGACCGCCGCCTAGCTTTTCAGTTCACTTCGATAAATATTGAACTGCCGGTTATAGACACGACTTAAGTCTCTCTCAAAAGTGGCAGGGATGAAAGCAAATTGCAGATTGTCTAAGAAATATCATTTGCAAGTCTCAGGTGTCTAATTCTGATCCGATGACAAACATCTCGAGTCAGAATTGTTAATTAAAAATTGCTCCGTGGGATTCTCTAGAGTGACACAGACAGGCATCTGATCTTTGCAGAGTACAGTGTAAATAGGTGGGGTTGAGCTACCCTTAAGAGCCCCAAACCTTGAGCCGGAGCCGGCATAAACAGGAGGAGACGATGGATCCAAGTCTTTGTCACAGTCAGGGATGAAGACGAGGAAGGATGCTGCCAGCGCGCGCAAAGAGCCGGTGTGAATAAGTGATAGAGCAGCGGGCTTTAAATGTCTGTAGAGCCGCGTACTTGTCCGACACGAGCTTGCTCATGCTCGAGCCGCACGCTGGGCGCCGGGCTTCAACACAACCAGCAAAAGAAAGCGCACTAGGATCAGCTGACCGGTCGACGGCCGGCAAATTTCGGGCACTGACAGTGTCAGCACCAATCAAGGGTGAAGGGGTGAGTTCACGTTGGGAGCTTATCGGTGAGTCCCCGACGTCTTTCCTCTTCCCTACAACAGTGGTTTGAAAACAGTAACGTACTGAAAGAAAGAGGGGATTTGCAGTGACACAGTACACCTGAGTGGAGCTGCGATATTGATGATGATTATTATGATGATGATGATGATGCTTAGTTTGCTGGCCATTTTCTGTCAAGGCTGACCAAAGGGGGGGGGTTGTTTTCCGAGGGGAACAGCCGGCAACATCTGCAACGCGTGCTGGCACAGCGGGGGGCAGACAACCCATCAGCTGGGCCACTTAATGCCTCGACAAAACGGGCAGCCTGACACAGTCCAGCCGGAGGAAAAAGTTAATCAACACCTCACGCTTCGTTTTCAGGAGTGAGCTGCGAGTTGTATGTGTAGGTGAGCCGAGATGGAGATGCTTGGTGCTCAGCGCGACTGCGGGACTGCAAATATACGGTAGTGCTCTGATTCATCGTTATGCACTGTGGCCAGCTCATCTACGAGCTGGTTTTGCGGTCAGTTGAATCAGTCACATTCTGTCATGCACGGAATCTATCTTCCTGGACTTTACTTTTACTTGTAAATTAAAAATGATCAATTAGTATCTGTTATATAGAGAAGTTGTTGGGTTTTTGTTTTTTTCCTTTGCTCCCCGAGTCATAGGGAGAAAAATGTAATGTTGGACACTGACATGTACAATTTAATGGCCACTTGCTATTAAATGCTCTTAACTCCACTTCCCTCTGCGGTTTTTGAAGGCCCATCATCACTAACTGCATTTTAGGGTTGCCAGGTACAATGATGGCTTTTGCACACCCCTCTTTGCTGTCATTTTGGCACCCAGGTTTGTAAAATCCACCATGTGATTGACTCACCATGAAAGATGTGCCTCTTAATGGGCATGTGGCTGCAAGGCGTCTGCCCCTATGACCGCAAGGGGAATTCTACAAAGGTATTATTTTATCTAATGCAGACGTGCTAACCTTCAAACCACACACATACGATGTTTTTCTCCAAGAATCCAGAACAAATGTTAGCAAATAAATCAGAGATTTCCAAAATTCACGTCACCTGATCACCCATAAAGCTTAAGATAAGTTCCTGCTCATCGTCAGTTGCATACTCCAGGATGCAGAGCTGACCCTGCTATGTCTGAACCCTCAGAGAATTAACATCGGCTCTAGAAACCGTTCACCCTGTACAGACAATAGCTGGTGCCAACTTTGGACCAACAGCGGACCAAAGATCTACGAGCCAACCAGCATAAACAGAGCCAATCATCTCCAGCAGGAACAAGATCGACCAAGACGTTTGCGTCATTATGTTTTTGCACACCAGCGACCCACATTCACCAAACATGCTGCACCGGGACTTTTGTTTAAAGCCTATATTGGTTTGTGTGTGAACATAGCAATGTGTGTTTTAAGTGAGCCTTTTGCTGAGAGTTTCCCATCCTCCGAAAATTTACCAAATTTACCGACAACATCAGTATGATGCTGCTGGCCATGATGCACCTTCTGGGTGGTCAGACCACACTTTAGAACAGCCTCTCCCTGAGAAACGACAGCGGGAATGAGATGGGAAGATTGTTTTGAAGAGCAATGATTAAGGAGAGGTTAAGTTGCCAGCTCATGAAGAGCTCTCCTCCATTGGAAACCATCTGGAGTCTGACACTGAGTTATCCTCTAGGGGGCAGCCGCCAAATATTCTGGGACTTCTGCTGATAGCCTGTGGAAGTCCAAGCCAGGAATTTCTCCTCTGTTCCACAATTATAGTTTACATTCTGATTAGCAACTCGAGATGCGCAAATGGAACTGGAGTAAAGAGACACTTTTTTCACCCGACAATAGCTGATGGCCTCCAAGAGGTCAGCTGATTTGCGCCACCTCTCTGGCTCGCCACATAAACCTGACCCGCGTGCGAGCGAAGGCGGCACAACTGGAAACTGAGGGCAATTATGAGCCCAAAAATCTTGTCACCTGCTTCCACATATCAGGATTTTTATATGCGTTCATTTGTTCAGTTTAATATTTATATAGATATTTGTGCATCTGAGTCAGGACATGGCAAGAAATTAATCAGCAATCTCCATTAACTGGCTTTTCAGTTATTGGTAACCTGACTTCAAAATTCATTCATAGACTCACAGGTTGCTCCTAAAGAATTTCAGTCATTCATTAGCCACATTCTGAATTTCAGGTTTAATTTTCCTTTTTTTCCCCCGTTAATTAAATGGTTGTTGTATGAGCAGCAGTGGCAGCATTTGTGTTCCTATTAATAAATGTGCATGCAAATATTAGTGAAGTTGATTTTTCCTTTACCCTCATAAAATCATTGTTAAGATTGATAACATTCAGAATTTTGACTGAATGATTGACAAAAAAGGATGACTTATCTCTTATTTATGTGCATGAATCTATGTGCAATAATGATTTGTACTTCCCACTAAAAAGCTAAAACATTTGAGCTCATAACTCCTACCCTACCTAGATGTTAATGAATTATGATGCAAAGTTTTACCACAGACACAGTTGAGACTAGCTGACTGAGAAGAGACCGCAGGACAGGCAAAGAACATGTTTGCAAGATTTAGAGGTCTATGTTATGAATACTTAGGGGTCCCCCAGGAAAAATTTGCCTAACTGCAGATGGATTCCGTAAAAAGTTATGTAACCACATAATAGCAACGCTGCAAGTAGTGTAGTCGTGGACACTGGTGAATATCAGCAACGACCTTGTCCTGGGTAAAGTCTGCTTATCACATTCAAAACACAACTACAGTTGTAGTCGCAAGGCTGTGGCCGGGACATACATCTACTGAATACATCTGAAATATAAGTCATTTTTTGAATCCATTTTATTTGAAATCCTTTTGTCAGGAAGTGCACTGATGCTGAGACAGTCGCGCGCAGCTGAGTGGCTTTTTCCAGGCTGTCAGCTGGCATGGATGACTGACTCAGCACTGCTACACTGACATTACCGCCTGATTGATGAGTTCACGCTCATTCAGGAAGACGAGGAGCGGAGCGCCTGTGCACTACTGCTGTGGGCGAGGGCGGCTTGGGACGCCATGCAGCCCCCCGGGTCTCACGCGACACTGATGCCCTGACACCGCAGGAGCACAACAAGCTCTTGTTGTAACAACAGTGGCACCAAACTGCTGACATTTTCATTCATTCTTTGGCTTCATTACTTTACAAAGCCATGTGGACAACGTCAGACCACTGCGGAATACGCAAGTATCCCTCCATCAAGGCCAGTCTCCAAAAACCACAGCTCTGCCTTTGCGTTTAATGGGGCAGGATGTCAATAATCCGTTTAAAGCGTCCAAATAACAATCTTAACAAAGCCAGGGATCATACTTAGAACCTCTTGACCTAAAAATTCCACTGAGAGTTGAAAAGATATATTTGCCTGAAGAATAATAAAAGCATTCCGGCGTCGATTTGGATATGCTTCGGTGAGAATTGTATGTCGTTTCCACGCCCCACAAACAGAGGATAACGCACGTCAAAGGAAAGTCAGCCTCTCTTTCGTGCTGCAGTGAATGAGAGCTTGACGGTGGGTTACCGATCCATTCAAGGTTTAGAGCTTCAATATGAAGCCCAAGTTACGTGACATGTCTACACTTAGAGGAGGAGCAGGCTCGTGGCTGCATTTGGATGCCTTTTATGTGCTTGTGGAGCTCAATCTGAACGACCGAGTGCACGGCTGAGTTTTCTCTCAGGTCTCCAAAAACTACGCCGCTCGTTTAATGTGGTCACATGACGCAGTAATGGAAGAGCAGAGAAGCACCTCACAACACAGGTGAAAATCTCCTGGACTAAAACATTTAAGCAAACGCCGAATGCAGAGTCTTGTGATCGTGTTAAAGTCTGACAGGCGTCTGTGACTGCAGGTAAAACGGTCATGTAAGATCAGTCATAAAACTGATCTGCTCATAACTGGGTGGGTTCTTTTCACTGGCCGCTGTGATGTCACTAATTGGTATGTAGATTCATAAATCTGAATGTCCTCTGAAAGGCCATGTGGTTTGCAACACAAAAACACACAGGCACATTAAAAAAAACAACAACAACAACAGACAAACAGCGTCATAAATGTAATTGCAGTTCAGCAAAAATCCCAAATAATTAAAACTGTCTAACTGTATACCAGGAGGTCCGGTTAATGTAAAAGTATATTGCACATCCCCTGGTCCACAGCTTCCTCCAAACTCCCCATGAGGGTTAAACAACTCTGCCGCGGGCAGCGTCCCAGCGGCGGATGAGGTCTCTCCTGAGTGGATATTGTGGGACTGTCTTGGCTGACATGCCTCTGCAACATTGCATGGACATCAGGGGGGGGTGCCTTTGGAGTGGCAGACTGGGTGGTGGTTCCCATCTTCAAGAAGGGGAACAGAGAGTGTGTTCCAAGAGGGAACCTGGTAAGGTCTACTCTACTCTTATCATCGTGTCCCTCAAAGCGTCCCGTGGGGGCTGCTCAAGGAGTATGGGGGCGGATGGCTCGTTACTACGGGCCATCAAGTCCCTGTGTTGTCAGAGCGTGGTCCACATATCCAGCAGTAGGTCAGACTCATTCCCAGTGAGGGTTGGACTCTGACAGGGCTGCCCTTTGTCACCAGTTCTGTTCATAACTTTTATGGGCAAAATTTCTAGCTGCGGCGAGGCGTCAGAGGGGGTCGCGTGTAGTGGTCCCAGCTTCACGTCTCTCCTTTTTGCAGGCGACGTGTTTCTGCTGCCTTCATCAAGCAATAACCTCCAGCTGTCACCGGAGCGGTTTGCAGCCAAGTGTGACTTGCAGGGATGAGGATGAGTACCTCCAAATCTGAGGCCACGGTTCTCAACTGGAAGCTTTCAAAGCTTTCAATTTACCGGGCAATCTTTGTTCTGGCCCTCACCTATGGTCATGAGCTCTGGGTAATGACCGAAAGAACGATCCTAATACAAAATGAGTTTCCTCCGCAGGGTGACTGGTCTCAACCTGAGAGATAGGGTGAGGAGTTTGGACATTCGAGAGGGGCTCAGAGTAGAGCTGCTACTCCTCCACATTGAGAGGAGTGAGCTGAGGTGGTTCAGGCATCTGGTCGGGACGCCTCCCTCGTCAGAGGGAGACATCCTAATATGGATCAGAAAAAAATGCATAATGCTATGACACTGTGTGCAAGGAAAAAAAAAATTTCAGCACTGGATCTGGGATAAAGCCCCCTCAGAGCACTGAGAAGAGCGTTTGTATGAAAAGAAACAAAACTGTTTTTCATTTACTTTATTTAGCTCCCATTGTAACATGCCTCTCATATTTACTCGGAACTTTTTTGGCTTGTGTTGTTACTCCCAGCTTGTTTTCATTTTGTTTTGTCCTGTTTTATGTGTGTTCGTCAACTGATAAAAGATTAATAAAAGTATATATATTTTTTTAAAAACTCCTCGATGGAGGTAATAAGGTAAAGCGGCACATTAATCATTATACATACTGCAGTCTGGATCGACCACCTGGTTGCCTCCAGGTGGTTACCTTTGGGTCACGCACAACAGATAAACACAAGGACTTTAAAGTGTCTTTTTCGCATGATGAAATCTTTGAAATCTAAAGAAGAAAAAAAGCCGCGATGTAGCGAGCCTCTGTCAGCCTTCTGCTAAGTGAGATTGCTCCCACAGTTTGACAAGTGCTACCTTCACCTCCCTCCAGGGATAATATTGAATTCAGATGCTCAAAATTAATCCTTCAAGCTATTTAGATAACTATTCTTTTCAATCTTCAACAGATGCTAAATTCAGAACGATCTATTTAGCTGGTAATCAATGCTTCCTGTCTATTTAATAAGCGAAACAAACACCTGACCTCGATGAATATAGATCACAATGCATAATGATTCATGATACAAAGTTTGGGGTTTTAATCAATAATCAATTCCAATAGATTTTAATTAACTTTGTGATAAATTAATCACAATCCAATAAGTTCGATTAAAAATCAAATTTTCTGTCATCTTTCTGGCTTAAATTTTAAAATATGTTTTGAGGGGGGGAAAAAAATCAGAGATAATGAAGCCAAATTCAGAAATTTTCTTCCTCCACCTCTATATCATTTTGACAAATTTTTCCTGTGAAATGCCACAAGTGAATTTCATGTTGCCGATGAGGACACAAGTGAAAGGAGGCTCTTTTAAACCACATCCAGAAAAGGTGTGCCTTTTTACTGACAATCACAGCATTAAATCACATTTTCACTCCATGGGTTTGTCAGTGACTGGTGGTAAAATTACCAGCATGTCTGCCACTTTAATTCACATGTCTCATGTCAGCTTTGTGCTTCCAGTACAATTTTCACCGTTAGCAGAATGAGAAAATGGGGGAGAGTGAAAATTGAACACAAGACTAGAATTAGTCCACTACATGTCAATCTTTACAGCCTAATATGACGAGCAGGTCTGGCTGGCAGTAAGAAGAAGTGAATGAAATAGGTCTAAATTGCATGGCGGCTCAGTCTGGGGCTTGATTATCAGTAACATCCCCCATTGTGATGATGCTGCAATTGAGGAGAGCCAGCTAAGATGTGCAGTGTCGACAGAATAAAGTACCTGGGCTTGAGAAAACCATTAATAGTTACACTTTTACAACTTCACTTTCTCTGTAGTGTTTTTTTGTTCACGTAGTATCTAGTCCACAGGGCTTACAGGTGGCAGTGTACAAGTGAGCATATGTAGTTAATGTATAATCATATCGTACACATCCTATAGTTTGAGCGTGGGCATCTAATACATCCGATACCTGGGATTACTGTTAAATTGATGGGTAATAATAAACAAGCTAATGAACGAACAATAAATTAAATCTTGTGTCTATTTGTACCCAGGTGGTGGTCAAACGGCAGAAATTCACTTATTTACACCAGCTTGTCACACCTCCTATCTTCACAAACATATAGAATTATAAAAATGACAAAGTCCATTTAAGGGGCAGTTTTTGGTTTGAATCCTGTGTGGAACTTTCTGTTAGATTGATTTTTCACTTCTTATTTTTGTCTTCTTTTTTTTTTTTAATTGTTTGCAGTTCACTGTTGCAGCTTGGTTAGACAGCAAAAGCACAAAAGATCCTGATTTGGGTGAAAATAGACCATTTCAAGGTTAAGTACCTGTTTGAAAAAAAATCTGGCTGTCTCTCTTCGAGAAGAAATGCTTTCTGGCAGAAAGCCTATGAGGCAAACTTCTCTCACGTGCAAATAACATTGTTTGCCGCTGGGCTCCTGTCTCATGCCGTACACCTGGGTGGAAACAGCCACACTGGCTGTTCCTCCTGGTTTCAAATAGAACCTTGATTTCATCTGTCTAGATTAAACCAAATGATAATAATTTCCTTTTAAAGCTGCTTTTTTTTTTGTCCATCCTACCTCCAAGAGTCATCCCGGCCTCAAAACACTTCCTCAGTCGACAAGAGGGGCAATTCTTTCTCCGCAGCTTATCAATGGTGCAGTCATTTTTACTTGCGCACAAGTATTTCTGTTTCCCTGCACAGAGAAGAAAACCACTTGTGGGGTCAATATGCATTGAGGGATCAGAGATGTCAAACATGGGAATCAAATAACAGAAGCGGGTTGAGCCGTTGAATGCTGGCATCGCAGTGGCAAGTGAGACGCCCTTTACCTTCGGCCGCTCTTTTGAAGAAAACCTTGCAGCTGCCGCAGGTGAGCGCGCCGTAATGGCAGCCAGACGCCTCGTCCGAGCAGATAAGGCACGTCCTCTGTGGTGGGAAGAAGAACTCCATGGGGAACATGTGCTCCCTGCTGGCGTCAAACCTGCAAAACATGCAAAGTGGCAGTTTTACACACATTTGCTACGTCCGTGCAGACTGACATCTGATATATCTGAGCAGCCATCGTTTGTTTTTATTAGAACTCTTTGGACTCTAACCCAGGGTGCACATATTTTTTTTTTTAATTGCTGTTGTTTTTTTTTTTGGTGTTTTTTTTTGTCTGCGTGTGTGTGTGTTATTAGCTTCAGTCAAACATAGCGGACCTCCACGAAAGCCTGTGGCCATGTTTTATTTCTAAAATACTGTCCAAACTGTAACCATGTAGCCATCCCTGCTCGCTCCTCAGGGCAGCGTGTGGTTTCAGGAGCGCCGATGACGGAGGATGTTGTGGGAAACGTTTGCGGTCTGGGTTTCGGGTTGGGAGGGTGCACCCAGCTTCAGCCTTGAACACGGAGAGATTGGAAAAGCTCAGACACAACGTTGCCTGAGTGACGCGTGACTCAGGATGTCAAGGTTCGTCGTAAAAGAGGCACGGACGAAGCTCGACTGCGTCCTATGAATTTTAAGGGGGCGAATTCGAAAATCTCAAGACAAAATAATAATAAAAAAATAAAATAAAATAAAAGATACATGTTGCATGTAGTCTTTGAGCTATTTGGGCTACCTTTTAGGACATAACAGCAGCTTTGTAGGCCTCTATTATTGACTGTCAGAGTGATTTCATGGTTACAGGGCCAATAGTTAGAAGTTTCAAGATCTTGGAACGCACACTGGGGTTCAGTGTTTGAGTAGCGTGATAGCTGAGATCAGGGCTGATTAAAATGAGACGGCAGAGTTCAAGTACAAAACAGCTCTCGCGCAGTCTGAGATGTGAAAAATATGCACACCAAGATCAGTATGCCAAAGCGCCGAGGGCACGACCAACGTACCAGAGTGAATGAAACGCTTAAGAAGGAATCGCTCTTTTTAAAACCGGCTGAAATGTTACAGCCTATTACCCATGATCATTGTGCATAATCCTCATTGCTGCAAACATTTCTCTTAGGACTTTCCCGCATCTTTTCCCTGGGCAGTGAGACTGGGGTGACTGTCTAAGCAGTACATCTTATTCTCGAAAACAGGAGATGTGCAAGACTGTTACTTGCAAAACAACTTGTGGTTATCCAGGTTTAAACCCCGATAAGGTTGTTAAATGGTTATGATATATTGCAGCTTTTAATGAAAGCTTAAGCATTTATCCTATTACTCTCACTGTGTAATCCGTCTTGCGCAGGCACTCAGAACGAGCGTTCTCAGCTAGGCTGCGTGCAAGAAGAAACACACACCGCGCCGGAGTGTAGGAATCAGAATACGAAAAGCCACTACTGAAGTCAAATTAGGATCTCTACCTCGACAGAGCAGAGAGCAGCAGGAGAAGAAGAAACTGTATAAAAGCGCCACAATTAAAGCTTTAAATCAGGTGAGCACAAGGAAACAGTTCGCTGAGTGAGACATTTACGAGAGGGAGATCTGAGACCAGCCAGTCCTCGGACCTGGAAGCCCCTGCGTTTACAAGCATGCAAGAATGGAAGGTTACCAAGGCTTAACAGACAGGCAGACAGGCAGACAGGCTGGCAGGCAGGCAGACAGACAGACAGAGTATTTGACTAAATATAGTTTTTGAAAGAGTCTTTGCACATAGTAAATTTGCAGGGGCTTCAGACAAATGTAAACATTCGTTCTTACCTTTCAGCATGCATTTAAAAAAATGCTGAATTAAAAAAATGTTATTTTAATTTCATTACATACAATGGCTTAAGTTCTGATCGTTTTGTTATATTTGGAAATGCTGGTAGCTGATTTGGTTTAATATATTTGCTAAAATATTTAATTGTGGGCAGAAAAAATGCACGAGACTAAATTAAACAATGATATTCCCTTCTTAAAAATAGTTTTTTTCCAATTCTGTTCGTATTATACTAGACCAGCTATTTCTTGCAAAAGAAAGTATGCAAAAAATAAAAAAAGTCTTTTCTAAACACTGATAAATCCTATCTTAAACTATGCATCATGCTGTTTGTAGCACAGAAGTAGAGCCATTCACACATTCACACATTAGCCAGAGTTTTCAGTGATGCTTTATGGATCGTGACTGTGCATTACAGAACTCTTTGAAATATGTCACACAAAGATACTTCAGCCTGCTTCTGGCATTTGACCCAAATATGTGTCTTATGTGTTCACACCATTTCTCTTGACAAATTTTAACCAAAGCATGTGGGATTGTGGATCCCAAAATCCAAATCATTAGTATCTTATTGCTCTCCTCTTGTAAAATGATGAAACTCAGTTTGTTTAGTATCAGTGCATCACGCCGGCATGCTAACAAGACTGTCGTAATAAAAGGTTGCAGGTAGGGCTTGAATAATTTAACCGTGTCTTTGCTGGTGCACAGGGCACAACACTGGAAACAAGGAATTTGTCGGAAGAAGAGAAACGCGTCATCAAATGTCTGGATCATTTTAGCTTCATCCGAGTTAGAAAGGCTCCTACCATCCTGGATGCAGCCATCTTCCCTGGATGGTGGCCACCTTTACACACAACTGACATTCATAATAAAACCTATTTTGACCTTTTTGGCTGTTGATGTAAAAAGAAAAGAATGTATTGTTACAGTTATTATTATTATTATAATTATTATTATTTAAACCATCTCATTTTTTAACAATAAAAACAATCGAGACATAAAAACACACAGCACAAAAATCCCAGAAGCACAGACGACATAACTTTACTGAGGAAAAAAACAAAAACAAACCCTCAGATCTGGAGCAGGGACTTACTGAAGACCTGGAACAAGCCCCGGGACTTCAGCTAACAATCAAGAGGAGAGCTGATAGAGCAGATAGATCTCATCTCCTCTCTCCAGGCTGTCACCTTCTAGAGTCGAAATATTCCTATTGGTGCACTGCCACAACGGTGAACGAAAGCACAAGGCTGAGTATGTTTATGGATGTGTGTCATAATTCAGAGCAGATGACGTGTGGACGGGGCGAGCATCGGCTGCCGTGCATCCCGGCGGCGGTGGCAGGCTCCCTGTTTGGGTTTCTGCTGCCGGGTTTCGCCGTGCTGACCTTTCCCTCTGACTGCAGATTCGTCTCTGGCTTAGATTTCTGCGGTTTAGTAATTAAGTTAGCATTCGGCATGATTGGAGGCTGCGGGAGCGCCGGGCTGAGCCGGCACAGAGACGATGGTCTCCGGCAGATCTCTCAATCAGCCGTCAATCAGAGGCATCGGTCCGCAGGGCCCCGCAGGTCCCCGCAGGGTCCCGCAGGTCCCCGCAGGTCCCGCAGGGCCAATCACCTGACTGCCTCTGCGTTTTTTTTTGTTTTTTTTTTAATTTTTACCTTCATATTCGAGGTCACACTAACACTTAGAGGAAGATGGGAAGATGAAGGTTTTAATTTCCTGAGTTAGATCTGGGGCTTTAATTCTAAAAAAAAAAAAAAAAAAGACAACCAAACAAGAAATATATCTATCAAAAGTTAAATACAAATTTGCGGTCATTTTCTTCTGTGCGATTAAAAATAATTACAACTTCGTGACGAGACAATTATATTTAACTTGAAGCGGAGCCACACGTCAGGAGAAGGCGGATAAGCTCGCAGCAGACTGCGGTCAGACGCGCATCGTGATCGGAGCCATTAAAGACAACTCAGGTCCGGCGTTTATCTAACTTTTGCAGATGAAACTGCTTCGCTGCATTTACTTCATTAGCGTCATTCCGGGACGAGGTCCGCCGCAGCCACATTCACGACTGGAAACCTTCCATCAACTTGAACGACAAACCTGCCACGTGCGGTTTATTCCTACATGTATTTTAAATGCTTTAAAATAAATAAATGAATTAAAAAAAATCTGTTCAGTCTACGCACACTGAAAAGCGTAAGTAGACGTCCAGGATAATGACACACACACAAAAAAAGCATCTTGATTTATGGGTTGTTTGTAAAAGAAACAAAGCAAAAACAAAAAAACAAACAAAAAAAGTTTCAAAACATGACTGAGTGCGATGAACATTAA
>CAAKHG010021862.1:0-11285 GCA_901007715.1 Dactylopterus volitans
ATAAGCGACACTGCGCGCGAGAACCCGCCGCCCGGTGATACCTGGACGTGGCCGGAGCTGCCCACTCGCTCTGCCCCGCAGTTTCACTCCACATACTGAAACGCAGACCAGTAAATTTCAACTCGGTAATTGCACTTTGAAATTAGTCTTCTAGAAGACGCAAGCGTGTCGGCGGAGGTCCCCCCCCCCCCCCTTAAAAGCTGCTGACGGCGGGGCGGCGTCCGCGCCTCAGCCCGCTGGGCGTGGGTCTCAGCCCGACCTCTCCGTAGAGGGAGGACGGAGGACCGACACTTTTTGATAATTTTGCATGTGCGGCCACAGGTATAAGCCCCGGGACGTCGTGGGTGCCGACGTTTCGGATCATACAGGACGAAGAGAGCTGCAGTTATGAGCCGGGCCAGTTTGCGTCCGCCTGAAGGTGGCTTAAAGGAGCCGCTCGCGCGACGCTCTCGAATAGGCGATGTGCTGCTTTTAATCGGGGCAGAAATTGCTCTTCCAATGGATATGATTTGGCGTACACAGCGCTGCATTGAGTCCGCCGCCGTCAGGTGACCTCAGGAACGCCGGAAAACATCCCGTGGCGACGGGCAAGATCCGCCCGGGCTTGCAGGAATACATTGTGCTGCCACCCGCCACCTCGGCGTGACCCTCCTGCCTTAATTCGGCCTCAATGGACATAAGCAAGTCATTTTTGTTGTGGGGAAGAAAAGAAAGAAAGAAAAAAAAATCACATAATTTCATCAGGTGGTTCCAGGTTCTCCACCGGTTCTCTGGCCGCGTCACAAGGCGCCAAACATTCACGGATGGGAGGCGCTAAGTTCCCGAGACGTGTCCCGTGCTCTGAGCGCGGCTCCCGTCAGCACGGGGAACTCGTAAAGGCGAAATTGATGCTCGCTGGCCGGGTCGTTCTCGCCTGGTGCCAGGCCTCGGTTTGGACGAGAGGGCGCTTACTCTCGCTGCTTTTTTTTAGTGTGGAATAGCTGAGTGCGAGTGAAATTAGCTCTTGGGTGCAGCATTGGGTCAGCCAAGCACTCGGTCACCACTGTGCATTAGAGTTTATTGGATATTACAACTGAGCGTTCGAAATCAAGCTTTTTTTTTTCCCCCACCCGTTGCTTATTTTATTTTTTAATCGCCACGCCAAGTGCTGCAATCGATCTATGATGACGAGGAGACGAGGGAAAAGGGTCCATCTCGGGCTGACGATGAGACAGCGGGATAATTAACCGACTCATTCCGACACGCGAGGAGCACTTTTAGCGCGTTGTTTTGTGTATTTGCTTTTGGCTGACAGCGTGTCGGTGCGGCCCCGCCCCAGTGAAGCCACACACACACACACACACACACACACACAGACAGTTTCCAAATGACGCAGTGCTCTGGTGACTCCCGCGTCTGTACCGCTGAAGATGAGGACCATGATGTCCGATGATCCATCAGAAGGCAATACATTTTAGGTACCTCCATATAAATATACCACCAAATACATGGTTTAATCCTGCTATTACTGACTTGCACTCGTCTAAATGGCGTGAAATTTGCATCAGAAACAGACAAGCACCCTGCAGCTCGGTTTCTCGGGGTAATGCTCTCCAATCTATTTTTGAGCATCATGTTAACAAGATGCTGCTGAAGATTGAACATTGAAGTCTTAATGTAAAACATGAAATACGATTTCAGGTCTGAGTGCTCAGAGCTCTTATTGTGTCAATAATGCAAAGCGGAGGGAGCAGGAGACTCTTCAGAACGTATTGCCAGTGAACAGCGGTGTGAGGGTACACATATTCATGCCAAACCATCACAGTACGGAGGTCGCTGTTTGGTACATGTGGTCCTAAAACCAGTATGTCTGCCTTTATGCAGGAGTAGAAGACCTGCATGCAGTCGTAGAGGACACCTATGCAGTGGTAGAGGACCCGCATGCACTAGTAGAGGACCCGCATGCAGTAGTAGAGGACCTGTATGCAGTGGTGGAGGACCCCTATGCAGTGGTAGAGGACCCCTAGGCAGTGTTAGAGGACTAGCATGCAGTGGTAGAGGACCCCTATGCAGTAGTAGATGACTCGCATATCATGGGTGTGGGAGCAAAAAAAAATTTCCATCTTCAAACATCATCCTCCCTGTTTTTCGCCCCCGTTGTTGTTGCTCTTCTCACATACCGGCGTCTGGGCAAGACCCAACACGCCGACGTGGCACTGCTACCCTGACTTTGTTTTGGAGAAAAGCTCCACGACAGAGTCTTCGGAGTCGGCGGGTTTCACAACGTGACCCGGGGCGTCTTCCAGGTCCTCGCATACCATTCAGGGCTGCGATTCCAATGTCATGACAGCAGCACAAACACCGTCTCCACCTCCTGTTTTTCAAAGGAAGCCTGGAGGGGAATCTGTCTTGGCGAGCAGCACATCAAAAGATGACAAAAGTGTGTAGGTCCCCGATTTGCCACCAAAACAGCCCCGACCAGTCCAGGTCTGGACTCCACCAGACCTCTGAAGGTGTTGCTGTGGTATCTGGCACCAAGATGTCGGCAGCAGGTCCTTTAGGTCCTGTAAGTTGTGTGGTGGAGCCTCCTTGGGTCGGACTTGTTTGTCCAGCACATCCCACAGGTGCTGGATTGGATTGAGAGCTGAGGAACCTGGAGGCCGAGTCAACACCTTGAACTGATTGTTGTGTTCCTCAAACATTCCTGAACCGTTGCTGCTTTGTGGCAGGGAGCATTATCCTGCTGGAAGAGGCCGTTGCCATCAGGGAATAGCGTTTCCAAAGGGTGGACATGGTCTGCAACAATGCAGACCATGTCCACTCTTAGGTTTTAGTGTCAAATGGATGTGGATATCATCTGCGAAACAGTGAAAAGAGATGCTGTTTTTCACAATAATGTGGAAGAGCAAAGGTGCCCAAAATGGCTCCTTGGGGGACACCGGAGGTGAGGGAAGCCGTGCTTGAGGAAGATTCCCCCGGGTGAACTGAGAAGCCGCGATTGGTCAGGTGTGATATACACTATGGGAGTGCAGTAGACGTGACACTAACACGGTACTGACGGCGAGATAAGAGGATCCCGTGATCCACCATGTCTAAGGTGAGGAGCAGCATGAGCAAATTAAAATTAGATCGCACAGAAAAGTCCTAAAACCGCGGCTTCAGTGCTGGAATGTGGTTTTAAAATGTCACAGGGCAAGGAGGAAGGAGTTGCAGCTGAATAAAAAGCACCTTATCTAAAACCTTAGCTGAAAAAAAAACCCAAAAAATAATGATTTAGAGATTGGCCTGGAATTTGACAGAGTGGAGGGGTCCTTTTAAATTGAGAGGAACGCATGTTTAAGACCGGTTGGGACACATGCTGAGGTAAGACAAGGAAATGCTGACGGCTGCGGGAGCGTGTAGAGCAGTTTCCCAGGAAGCTTTGCTTTCACTTCGCAACTCTGTCTTGACACCAGTCTGGTGGAAGGGAAGCGAGAGCGTCAGGTTTTTTGTTTTTTTTCTCCACAGCAAAATTAAGGCTTCATTATGGCTGACTGCTGTTGGACACTGCAGAAAGAGCTAGAAACGTCAATTTTTAGCCTAACTGCTTGCACACAAGTATAATCACAGCAGCCACATCCTTTGTAAAAACATAATAGTGCTGAATAAAGATTGCATTCGTGCCTGTTTCTTTCATATTTCACCGTATGTAAATATTTGTACATTTTTATAAAACAAGCACATGTCTGTTAAGTAGTGTTTTTCTTTTTTTTTTTTTTTAAGAAAACAGAGATCCTATAGTTCGAGATAGAGAAAAACGGAGATCAGTTTTGGATTCCGCACCCAAAAAATTAGTTAAAAACGTCTGTCAGACCTAACGCAACAAAAACTGTGTTCCCCAATGTAATTAGCGACTTTCATAGCCATGTTCTCCCCTCGTGGGTTAGTGACGATTATCGTCGCATCGTAAACGTCTCAAAGGAAACGCTGACGGCTGCGTAACGACACCGTTAGCGTGTGGAACGGCTTCCCGAGCAGTTGGGACACATCCTGAGGTAAGACTGCAATAGCAGAACCAGAGACCAGCCAGACGATGGGGGAAACGCGGGGGGGGTGCGAGGGGGGGGGGGGCTATCAGAGGGATGGGGCCGAGGGGTCAGGGGTCAAGCTAG
Organism: Dactylopterus volitans; assembly: GCA_901007715.1. NCBI lineage: Eukaryota > Metazoa > Chordata > Actinopteri > Syngnathiformes > Dactylopteridae > Dactylopterus > Dactylopterus volitans. The sequence continues at coordinate 4,131 of CAAKHG010021862.1, forward strand.
GGGAAGGGGGGGGGGCAGAGAGGGTGAGTGGAGCTGTGCAGAGACTTCATCGATAAAGACTTTGAGGAAGCTGTTGCAGAGAGGAAACGTCATTATTGCAGCTTGCACGTACTTCTGCAAGCGTGCGCGCGCGCGTGCGTGCGCGTGCGTGCGCGTGTGTGTGTGGTGTAGGCACGACGTCGCAGACATACCTGCGGCTCCGACTGAAGCCAGTCCGTGTTGCAACAGGGGCGGAGGACAGGTGCTTCTGACACGCTCAGATTCGCCCGGGTTTTGGCCTAAACCGTTTGCGTCTGGACCCGGCGGCGCTCATCCAGCACGCGGCGTCCATTATTCATGATAGATTAATATATTTTTTTTCTGTTGCTGCCGTTTGTTTGGTTTGTTTTCAATGCTGTCTCATGTTCGAACGGAATAAAGATTTCAATCAATCACTCAATCAATCAATCAATCAATCAATCAATAATGTTACAGCTTGAAACAGTCTAATTTTGCGAGAGCTGCAAAAGCATATATATATATGGCTTTTGCAGCTCTCGCAAAATTAGACTATTTCAAGCCATAACATTATGACCACTGCATCTTTAGCATAGACTATAATGCCACAGCCCTGCAATAGATCCCCCCTCAGGAGGAGTTTTATGTTGTTGTTTTTTTTTAAGTGAATCTGTCTGAGAGAGGTGCCGACACATTCCAGGGATTGTTATCAGAGCTGTGATTTGTGATGCTGTTGAACCGTACTGGGTTGCACTGATGCAAATGAGTGTGATGACTGAAATAATAGGGACACCTCTCAGTATAACCCAGTACAGCAGAGGCTCTCAACCTTTTGCGAGCTGCCCCGCCTCCCCACAAAAGCCCCCCCAACCTCCAAGTGAATCCAACATGTCAAAATCAGAAAACTATTCTTTTTTATTATTATTATCATCATTATTATTATTATTATTATTATTCAGGGCAGTGGAAGAGGCTTTTATTTTGAAGACAACAAACAGACAAAGTAGGGTGAAGTACAGTTTTTATTGCTGATACCTGAATTCTGTGCTATAAAACTTTGGCACATACCCAACCAGGACACGGATACGGACACGGATACAGATACACCAACACATGGATACACACACACCCCAAAACATAAGCCAAAGGGGTTCTTGGGACAAGAGTCCGATGCTCACAACTGGACATTTACCTGCAGAGGTGAGACCTTCTTATCCTGCTCGTCTTCCTTATTCTCAACTTGTACATGATATTTTAAGATTTTTTTTTTTTTTTTTTTACTTCTAATAGGTGAAACAAATCTTCCAATGCAAGGAAATGGCAAATTGTTAGCTTTAACTAACATAATTATCGATATAATAATAATGATTCTAAAGAGAAGCCCATGTCAGGGGTAGAGATGAGTCAGAGATGTGTTTAAACTTTTTAGTAACTTTAAAACGTTTTTACAGCACTTGCTTCGACCGACTGTGTGTCATCTCGCTGGCAAACTAGTTTTCTGCTTTTTGTGCATGGAAAATCACAAATTTTCGCCGCTGCTTGAGCAACTCGCCGGCAAATGTTTCCAAGCACAAAGATGATTAGAAACTTTCATGACCATTTGCCCTCCTTTTGTAGATTAGTGACAGTTATTATGAGGTGAGGTGAGTCGTTCTTATTCTGCTCGTCTTCTTTATCCCGAACATGTCCGGGGTGGTTGAAGATATTTTTGCTACTAATAAGTAAACAGAAAAAAAAAAAATCCAATGCAAGGAAATAGCAAACGGTTGGCGAACCAAAAGATTTAACGCGCATAATTAGCAATAAAATAAAAATAAGTCTATGCGCATGTCAGGGGTAGGGATGAGTCCTTTGTGTTTGAAATTTTTAATAACTTTGAACTCTGCACCGCCCCCTAGTGGCGGGGGAGTATGTGGGCGGCGATGCCTGACAGGGTTTGAAATGGACGCACCTGCTTACGTACGTTAAGCGAGCCTGAACGGGCCTCGGAACACCTCGCGCACGTATCGTTCTCCTGAGTAAGTAAGTCTTGGTAGAGCTTTGACGCCCTCGAGCTAACTGTCAGGGAACTTCGTAGCCTGGCTCGAGATACTTCACTAGCTTTAAAAATATGTCGTCTTCAACAATTGGTACAGGCTGCGTGTCGAGGGCCCCCATTTCAGCTATTAAGTTGTTGCTAGCTTCACTCGGCGCCTTGTCGCGTTTGTTCGCTGCGTAGTTTTTTATGCTAGGCTCAACAGCCTCTAGCTTGTTCGGGTGCCTCCATCGCAGGTGCTTGATCCTGCGCTGCTGAAATGAGCCAGAATTTTAAATAACTTTGAAACTTTTTTACAGCATTTGCTTCAACTGATTGTGTGTCACACGCTGGCAAACTAGCGTTCTGCTTTTTGCGCATGAAAATGATCCAGCTTTCCCCTCCTCGATTCTTCGCTCGAGCTTTCTAGCAAGTCCCAGCGTTCCTTGAGCAATTCAAGGGGAAAAATATGCAGAACACTGCAGAAAGAGCTAGAAACGTAAATTTTTACATTAACTTCTTGCACACAAGTATAATCACGGTAGCCACATCCTCTGTAAAAACACAATAGTGTTAAATAAACATTGCAGTCATGCCTGTTTCTTTCATATTTCACCATATGTAAATATTTGTACATTTTTATAAAACAAGCACGTCTGTTAAGTACAGTGTTTTTCATATTTCTTTTAAGAAAACGGGGATCCTATTGTTCAAAAACTCGACATGATAGAGAAAAACGGAGATCAGTTTTGAATTTCGCACCCAAAAATCAGTCAAAAACGTCTGTCAGACGTAACGCAACAAAAATTGTGCTCCCCAGTGTAATTAGCAACTTTCATAGCCGTGTTCTCCCCGCCGTTGGTTGGCGACGATTATCATGATGAGAGTGAGTTTTGCTCTATCGTCGCATCGTTAACGTGTCAAAGGAACCGCCGACGGCGCTTCGCAATTCTGTCTTGACACCAGTCTGGCGGAAGGGAAGCTCACTTGCAGCATGTTTGAGAACGGTTGGGACACATCCTGAGGTAGGACACCCCCAGAACCAGAGACCGGCCATTGAAAAGACGATAGGGAAGAGACGGGGGAGGAGAAAGCTGTTGCAGAGACGAAACACGTACGTATGGTTATGATTATCGAAGTGTGTCATCTCGCTGGCAAACTAGTTTTTGTGCGTGAAAAATATTCAACCTTTGTTGTGTTTTTTTTTTTTTTGCAGGGCTTTTAATGATTTTCGCCGCTGCTTGAGCAACTCGCGGGCAAATGTTTCCAAGCACAAAGATGATTAGTAACTTTCATGCCCATTTGCCCTCCTTTTATAGATTAGTGACAGTTATTGTGAGGTGAGGTGAGTCGTTCTTATTCTGCTCGTCTTCTTTATCCCGAACATGTCCGGGGTGGTTGAAGATATTTTTGCTTCTGATAAGTAAACCAATGCAAAGAAATGGCAAACGATTGGCGAACCAAAAGATTTAACGCGCATAATTAGCAATAAAATGAAGATAATAAGTCTACGCGCATGTCAGGGGTAGAGAGGAGTCCTTTGTGTTTAAAATTTTTAATAACTGAAACTTTTTACAGCATTTGCTTTGACTATGTGTCACATACGGGCAAACTAGCTTTCTGCTTTTTGTGCATGACGATTATCCGGCTTTCCCCTCCTCGATTTGTCGCTCGAGCTTTCTAGCAAGTCCCAGCGTTCCTTGAGCAATTCAAGGGGGACAAAAAAAAAACAAAAAACCTTTCCAAGCCCAAAGATGATTAGTAACTTCCACAGCCATGTTTTCCCCTCGTTGATTAGTGGCAATTATTGTGATGGAGGTGAGTTTTGGCGCATCGTCGTATCGTATAACGTTTCAAAGGAAATGCTGATTAAGCAATGTAACGGCTGCGGAGCAGAGGCTCTGTTTTTGCTGCACGTTCCTGAATGCCAGCTACCGCTAGCTACCATCACTAGTGGCCCGGAAAAAAATAGATTAAAAAAAAAAAAACCCAAAACCAGTAGCTACATGTAAACCAGGACCAACCAAAAGCATTTACATCAAACTGATGAGTTAAAGCTGGATTCTTGTCTGTTAACACTTCAGTTCCTTAGTTTAATTACATTTTTAACTGCAATTTTTCACCACTGGATCACATAGAAATGTGGAAAGAATGTAAAAAGCAGGTTTTATGTTTCCTCTCATTTCAGGCACCAGAAGGGGTCTCTGGCTGCGGGGAAAAAAACGTTCTATTAGTTAGCGCGCATCAGACTAAAAGTGAAAATGAGCAGTCTCCGGGACTACATCATGCATAACAAGGACGAGATTGAGAGAGGTATTGAGACCTTGGGGCAAGCTTTCGGAGTGCTCGCTTCCTCTGTGGGGCAGCTTCACCCGCTCTTGGAGTTTGTGTTCAAGGCTACGGCTGAGCTACTCAAAGACCCCGAGGGCGACGAAGCTTGCTACCTGAGCCAGCAGCTTCAGCAAGTCAACCAGAAACTCGAGAGGGTCCAAGACGAGCAGAACGAAATCGCCCGGGAGCTGAAAAGGTCGTCGATGAACAAGCAGAACTTCGAACGGGAGGCGCAGATCCTCAGCCAGTATGAGAAGCTCCAAGAATTCCTCAACTCCAAGCAGAGGGCCGACGCAAAGAAGATGGAGTTGTTCCTGAAACTTTATGAAAACACCAAACGTGACCTGAGCCTGGAAGGCCTCTACCACGCGGTCGCCGGCCAGAACGCCATGAAAGAGGCGATGCTGGAAACCTTCGTCTACACAGCGCAGCGAGACAGAAGGGCGGTTGAGGGTTTCTGCGCCGGGCTGAAGGGGCTCTTTGTGAAGGGCATAATCGTGGTCCTGGCCTATGGCGCCCTCACGGAAGGGGTAGGCAGTGAGGAGACGCTGAAGAAGTGGCAGGACCGAATGGAGGACGTGGAGAAGCGAATGAAGGCAGCCGTGGACGACTGCGCGGAGAACTTCACAGCTCAAGCCGAACAGGACGTGCAGAGGTGGTCTCGTGAGGCTGAGAGAGGCCTCCCCAGAGCCCTTCTGGACGAGCTGGTCAAGAAATACGACTGGGTGAACTGGTCCGTCAGAGCTTTCAGGGACAGGGAGAAGTTCTGCTTTTTCGACTGGCTGGCGGGAGACAAGTACCATGGAATTGTCGGGGACAACTCCTTCGAGTTTTTGACCGACCGCGCCATCAGGGTGGTGGTCTCTTTCTGCGTCGACCCCCAGCCCATCGACAAGGGTCAGATACGGGAGCAGATTAAGCGGCAGAGGCTGAAAGGAAACATGAAGGCGGTGGCTCAGGCCCTGAACATCAGCTTCCCCGACTGCCTGGTCCACGCCGTCAGCTATTACAAGGAGGTGGCGGAGGCCAACAACTTTAACCCGGACTGCTACGACTTTGGGAAGCACAATGGCGCCTTTGTGTGTATTCACCCAAAGCAGAATACCGCTAAAGTGTAGCTAGCCGCGCGTGTGAGGGGCGCAAGCTACCAATCAGTAAAGGAATGTCTTTAGCAAATCCTGAAAACATTTTTTTTATATAAAAGTATAGACAATTGTTGAGGCCGCATGTGTATAATCTGATCTGCTTGGGTTCTTGTGCATAAATCAGTTTCGAATAGGCCTTGGCGGGCGTGACTGGGGCTGAGCGATGTGACAACAGCGAGGATGTCAAATCTGTTGAGACTTTGCCCCAATGAGGGGTAATCTGCCCTAATTTGTGAGTTTGCTTTTGACTGAATAAAGAAAAAATGGCAATTCCGAGGTTTGCACGCTCATCATTTTTGGGGGTCAAGAACCAGCAGCTTCCTTCCTCTTTCTCAGGTCATGAATGGCATGTGAGGCTGCGTAGGCTAACAGAGAACTCCTGGAGAACAGCTCGGCGGGGGCGGGACGCAAGTTCGAAGGCGGCGAAGCAGAAGTGGCGGTCGCCCGCCGCACCATTTTGTTGAACTCTGCACCGCCTCCTAGTGGATGGGGAGTATGTGGGCGGCGACGCCTGACAAGATTTGAAATGGACGCACCTCCTTATGTACGTTAAGCGAGCCTGTGCGCACGTTGTTTATGAATTTTGACTGCAGTTGCGCTGCATAACCACTAGAGGGCTCCGTCCCTCCATTCATAGACCTCATTAATTCAAAGCCGTTCGAGTAGTTAACAGACGAGCGTTTATTGATCAAAGCGCTAAGAGTGCACGTATCGTTCTCCTGAGTAAGTAAGTCTTCAATATGTCGTCTTCAACAATTGGCACGCGCTGCGTGTCGAGGGCCCCCTGTTTCAGCTGTTAAGTTGTTGCTAGCTTCACTCGGCGCCTTGTCGCGTTTGTTCGCTGCGTAGTTTTTTTATGCTTTTTTAAGCCTGTAGCTTGTTCGGGTGTCTCCATCGCAGGTGCGTGATCCTGCGCTGCTGAAATGAGCCAGCTTGGCGCAACCACGGCGTTTGCTTCCAGCTTCCAAAATTTGTTAGGGTTTTTTTTTTTTTTTTTTTTTTTTATTGCATCATTTTAAATTTTACGCGATGACAGAAATGCTTTTGCTGCTCAGTTAAAGACGACAATCTGCTGTTCCTGTCGCGCGCGTGTGTGTGTGTGTGCGTGTGTGTGTGTGCGTGTCAGTATGCCAATATGCCGCAAAGACACATCATCACGCATGAAAGACAACACCTATGGAGCGACTCCCTCTATGGGCTACCAAAATAAAAGCACTGTTAAAAACCCTGTACGCTTAATTTTGAATGGGACAAATCTGGACATCTTTGACACATCTTTGAGTTTAACCCAAACAAACGCAGCCTCGCAGTTTCTAAGCCTGAAACTGGGTTTTTAAGTGGTCCTCTTTTCTTCTTCATGTCCTGCTTCTTTTTTTTTTAGATTCATTGACTTTTACCACAATTCAAAAATGGTGGCAATAAACCGTCCGTCCACACCAGACAAGACAGGTACAGACAGCCCTCTGGTCATTTGATATTCTTCCTTCTTTTTAATATTTTGTCTGATGTGCAGTGCATCAACAGTAAATTAAAAAAATTACATATAGACAGAAAATTAAAAAAATACATAAAATGTGTAAAAGAATTTAAAAAGATGTAAAAAAAAAAAAAAAAAAAAAATAAAAAAAAAAAATAAAAAAAAATTAAAATAAAAAAAAAATTAAAAAA
>CAAKHG010021863.1:0-21832 GCA_901007715.1 Dactylopterus volitans
TAAAAACCATCTGTGACTGGTGTTCACCAATTCAGATACCAGATGGCGGTTTGGGTTCCAGTGTGCTGCTCTGTCAAAAATCCCCTAAATCGGAGGGTGACGTCACGCCGGCGGCGTTCAACCATCAGCCAAAAACATTACGACCACCCGCCTAATATTGCCTAGGTCCCTCCTGGACCTGTGCACGGCGCGCTGTGCTATCTGGCGCCAGAGACGTTAGCAGCAGGACCGCGTGAGTTGCGAGGTGGAGACGCAGCGGGTCGGACCAGTTGGTCCAGCAAGTCCCACGGATGCTGATTTGGACTGAGATCTGACTCGGCGCCACCTTTTTCATGGCTTTTAGCCGCGGTGGCTCGTCCGTTGCCTTGGACCGCGCGGACCTGGCCTCCGCGCGGATCCGGCCTGCGCGCCACGTGTGCATCCATGAAGCCCCGGCCTCCATGACCTTGTTGCCGGTTTGCCGCTTCTCCTCCCCTTGGACCGCCTCTGATAGGCCCTGAACCTTGCGGACCTAGTCACCACAATTTGGCCCCTGGTCATATTCACTCCGATCCCCACGCTCGCCCATTCTTTCCTGTTTCCAACACATCAACTTTTGAGGGCAAAATGTCCAGTCGCCGCTTAATATAGTCCACCCACTGACAGGCGCCATGGCAACCGGATAACTGGCGTTATACCCTTCGACTGTCAGTGGTCGTAATGTTATGGCTGACTGTTCCCGGGCCTCGTCCGATGGGAGGCCGCAAACGCTGCCGTCCGCCCAGCTCCGGCCTTCAAGGTCTCTCAGTGGTGGTTGAGGTTCCTCAGGAAGGAACTGGAGGAAGAACCACACCCCAAAAAAAGAAAAAAATCCCATAAAAGCGCACTGGAAAACGTGTTGTATAAATGCGAGCTCGAGTCTGTCTGGTTATTTTTGAACATGTCATCATAGGTGCTTCTATTTCCAGCGCGGCGCTGGCGAGAAACGATGAGTCACCCTTAGCGACCAGCAGCCATAAACAGCGCTGGAGCGTCCGACTGAGTTTCAACGTTCGCTCAGCTGGTCCTTCGAGGTCCAATGGGGACGTTTGCAAGAGGATATTCGTTTTCAAATTTTTTTTTTTTTTTTTTTAGAATTGTCATTTTAGCTGCTTAAATTAGCCTAAAGCAGCTAAGCTACACAAAAGCCCCGACACGTTTGTTCCTAACATTGTTCCAAAAAATTGTCCCATCAAAAATGCCATTTTTTATGCCACATCCTTAAAATGTATTTTATGGAAATAACAAAAAAAAAAAACGTAGGACTAAATGTATGTACGGCCACTATGTAAACGAAGCCTTTAAAGGGTTAGAAAGCCATAAACATAATTAATATTAATATTATTAATTAGTTTTTAAATGAATGACTCATTTAAAGCAGAAAAAAATGAATTTACAATATTTTAATGGATTTTGGGAAGCCGACACTTTTTTGCGTTCGGACCACGAGTTTGCGTTTTCTTTTTTTAAATGTCACACTGAAAGAAAAAAAAAATGACATTGAAGAAAAAAATAATGCATGAAAATCAATGTTGCTGTCAATCACTGACCCATCTCAGGGCCAAATTATAATAAGCAAATACTCCTTAAAATCTATTTCTTAAAATTTTTTTTTTATTTAGTAAAAAAAGATACTAGCATTAAAATTGTTAAAAATAAATAATATTTGATCAATAAATTTCAGGTTGAATTAGTTTAAGATGGACTCAAAGTGAGAAAAAAAAAATTTAGAGCAGTTTTGGTAAGCTGACATTTTTTTTTTTTTTGCCATTTTAGGTACGAATGAGGATTTTAAAGGACTTTTTAAGGGTCAACTGCTGTTGTATAATTGAGATTAACGTAACCTCACATCTGGCGGTCCACTGACGCGAGCACACACTTTTCGTGATTAGCGTTCCACTTTATTCAGCCGGGATTTGAATCGCACACGTCCGCTCCCGACCGTCGCCATGGAGACGTTTCATCCATCGGCGCCCCCTCCGCCGCCGGGGGCGGGGGTCATCGCCCGAAACGACTTCCTATCACATTATCAACATCGGCTATCGGATAAAATCACGTAAAAACGTAAAATCTCTTGTCGCGTTATTTAAAAAACAAAAACGAAAAAGAAAAAAGGCACGAGGTGACACCCGGCCTTTGCAGAGGCTCTGATTGGACGAGGACACACGGGTAGCCATGAGCTTCAAGTTTTATTCTCCCGACCAGGGTTAGCATTGCTGTCTCCCGCACAGGCTCGGATGGACGCTTGTTCTGGATTTTTTTTTTTTCCCCCCCGTTTCCCTTCACACATATATATTGGAACCCTCCCGCCACCAAAACGTATATGTGAAGCAACGTGACACTTGAGCTAAAATCAAACAGTTCCAAGTCCGGCGACTCCCCGGACCCCGGCGGTGGCAGGGTTTCCGTACGGTTGGCCGATGGATTCGGCGCTCGCCGGGAACGCCGGGCGATGAGCCGGGTGGGGGTGGGCGTGAGGTGAAATCTCGGGACGGGGAATAGTGCAACGTTTGTCTCTCTTCTTCCAGCAGTCTCGTTAAGTGCCGTCTGTATTCGGCCCCCCCCTCCCCTCCCAAAAAAATCGCCAATCGAGACCATAATCGGATCGTTTATTGGAGAAAAAAAAAAACAAACGGAAAAAAAAAAAAAACGCAACTCGCTATTCGTTTTTCTTCCTGAAAAACGCTTTCCCCTCCGACACTCTGTCTTTGGTTTCCTGCAGCTTCTCCGAGAGCTTGTCCTTGGTCTCCTCCATTTTCTCGGAGAAGCGCTCTTTTGTCTCTTCCATTTTCTCCGAAAACCGCTCCTTGGTCTCCTCCATTTTTTCTGTCAGTTTCTCCTTGGTCTCCTCCATTTTGTCCTGGATGTAGTCTTTCACCGGCGGCGGCGTGGACAGGTAGCCGTGCTTCCGGAGGTACTGGACAGAGAGCGAGGTGCCGCCCAGGGTCACGGTGTACCTGGCTGGGGTGGCGATCTGTGGGGGCGGGGGGGGTGGAATTATTGGCATGAGGCAGGATACTCTTTTATTAGCTCCCATGAGGAAGTGCTGCGTACCGGGAGGAGGCTTCTGGTGGCCCCCCCGGGCTGATGGCTCACCTTGTACATGGCGTAGGCCGTCAGGGCGTAGCCGCTTGAGGAGTCTCTCAGAAGGCCGACTAGTGACTCTGGCAGACCGATCATCTCCAGGAAGGGCACCACGTTCACGCCGCTGGAGAGAACAGGCGGCAAACACGGAAAAAAAAACCAACCAACAGATTAAAGTGGCTGATTATTTTGCTCATCTTGAAGACAAATTTCCCTTCGACATTGCACAGACAGTGAGTAAAGCGTCTTTGGATTTATGAAAGTAGCTTTATTAATCTGTTATTACCACTATTACTATATAAACTAATTATTTCTAATGTTCAGCCAAAATAGAGCTGGTAGAGTCTGCAGCAACTTGTCTGACTACAATTATTTAATTTACTTGTCATTTATTACAAAAAAACTGTCACATTTTAAAGGTGCTGGAACCATCACATGTTTCAATATGTTTGGTAAACTGACTAAACACTGCAGCTCCACTTCTCAAGTTCCTTCTTGAAGTACAGAAACTTGTAGCCTTTAAACGTATCAGGCACATGCAGTGTAATAAACATATCACATATCTTACTGCTCATCTTACTTTATGGTCATACTGCACATTCAGACCGCTCAGCTGGCTGCTATTTTAGTCTTCAGCCTCTTATGGTAAACCCGATGAGTCGATACTAGATTTTTTTTTTTTTTTAAAAATACTATCAAAAATTGTCCACACAAAACTAAGAATCAACCTGTCTGTCTCTCATCTGGAAGCAAAATCAAAGCCTTTGTATGCAGAGCTCACTTCATCGCGGCGTAGTAGAAGGTTCCAAACCAGACGGAGGAGGTCACCAGGTGCACAGGGATCATCACCTTCCCGTACTGCTTGAAGGTCCTCTTAAACCTCTGGACCAGCCCGGTCGACTTGTCCTGCAGCGGGTCCACCTCCGTGGCGTCGGGCCCGGCCTCCTCCCTCTGGTCCGGCGGCGGCGGCGGCTGCGGCTCAGAGCCGGAGCGCGCTTCCGCGTCCGGCGGCTGATGCTTGGGCTGATGCGCTGCCCTGCTGTGGGCGGAGACCGACAGCCAGCGCCGGCCCGTCGGATGCGGGGATGGCGGGCGGAGGGCGCAGCAGCAGAGCGCTGCCGGCTCGTGGGCAGCCAGACCCACCAGCAGCGGGCGCAGCGCCGCCGCCCTGCGCAGGGCGCCGTGGGTCAGGAGGTGCTGCATCAACATCGTCCTCTCCTCCGCCGCCTCTTTCCTGCTGCTGAGATGTTTGACGACGGACTGCAGGATATGGAGGGGAAAAGATAATGTCTCAAAACTCTTGCTGCACGCTCAAGTGGAATTATTAGCATGAGGCAGGATCCTCTTTTATTAGCTCCCATGAGGAAGTGCTGCATTTCCGTTTCTGCTGAGTCACTCCTGCAAATTAAAACACAGCGTTCGCGAGAGCCAGCTAAGAAATTCCAAGATTGGCACTTAACATCTGAGGTTTAAAATCGATTTCTGTTTATATTTTATCTGCTAAATGATACACCTGTTTACTCGATGGTTAAAATGGCCATTAGCTGCAGATGGTTCAATGTCAAAGACCGGAGGTTTACGTGAGTCTATGCAAAGTCCCTGAATATAATATTAGATTGAATGAGTGCTTTTGCTAAACTCCAGAATTAATTTCTACCTTGCACTTGATCTATTTCTATTCTCAAGATGAATAAGTTAAAAAAAACAACAAAAAAAAAACTCTTGCAAAAAAGTGTGTGTCAGTGCTGTAATGGTGTATCGAACTGCTGGGGCAATCCTGAAAATTGCTTAAGAAAAATAATCAAATGAGGCGTAAATGTCCTTGGTGCTTTAGAAAGCTGAGTAATCTAAAGTACAAAGAGCAGGGGAGAAAAAAAAAAAAAAAACCTAGCTTGCGCGAGTGTATAGACTCGTGCATTCTATTGCACCACAGTTGCCATGGCGATTAAAGCCAAAGTTTAGCACTTACGACATCAGAGCACACCCATTTATTTCATGGCACAATACTGTTTTTGTTTGGTCAAAGAAAAAAGAAAAGAAAAGCTTTAAGAGTTATTAAATAGTCAGAATGGAGGAATGGATGTACTTCACAGGCTGAACATTTGCTGATAGTTGATTGATTTCTGTGGTGTCAAGTATGAAGACGTAGTTAGCTGGAAAAACATTTAAAAAAAAAAAACTCAGAAGAATTGATCACTTTCTTTCTTTCTCTGCTCTTTCCTTCTTTTGACAACTTTGATAATAAAGAGTGAATTATCTTAGCAGACGTCTGCAGTCTGTCCCCTGCAATCATTTTTTTTTACGTTATATTTTGTCACCTGAATGCACACTAGTGGGCTGACCAAAATATTAGGGACGCCTCAGAGTGTAACGCAGTACAGCTCAACGCCGTCACACCTCTCTCTGACAGACTGAAAAAAAAACCAACATAAATTTTAAACTTGCCGCAGGGCTGATGCATTACATTCTATGGTAAACATGCGGCGGTTTAAATGTTACGGCTGATTGGTGTATACCTTCTATACTCTAGTTTGGTAAGATCTCGTTTAATTTTTTATCAAACTCTGCCTGTTAGATCTCTGGCTGCTCCACATCTGATGACCTATTCCTGCCGTCTCAGCTTGTGATTCTGTGGCTTTTACGAGGAAACGTCATACATCTTCAGCTGTCCCGCAGTACATCAAGAAGTATTAGTCTCTGGATTATCTGCTATAGACTACTGAAACCACTAAGCCAAGCATGATCCAAAAGAACCTGGATTCCTTCACTGCGTTGCCTGCAATAAAGTGATCTTCACCTCCACCTCACACTGTCGTTATGGCTGAACCATAAAAATCGTAGCCTGGATTAAAAGGCATGTTGAGGCATGTCACTTAAAAGCTACGTTTATTAAGACCTTTAAAATATATATATATATATATATATATATATATATATATATATATATATATATAAACCTACCAGCTAGCCACACATGCATTAGCTGATAAGTCAGGGAGCCTAATGTCCCCTCAAATAGGCCGTGGGACGAGTAAACACAAGCAACCTGGCTTATGTCACAAGTTCCAACCGGAAATAAACACCTGAGTTCATGCTAGCTCCACGCGAGCGCCTATTTTTAAGCTAGTTGACATTGGCCAGTTTTGTCTGGAGGACAAGGGGGGGTTGGGGGTGGTGGTGGTGATGGTGGCGTGACATTTCCTCACGCTTGTGTCACTTTTCACCGGCCGCGAACGTGGCCCCCGGACCCGCGAAGCAACCGCGGCTGCTCGCGTGACGGGCGGCGGCGCCCCGGGGCGACGCTGCCAAACTGCTGCCAACTTTCAGCTCCCGGGTGCTTTTGACGTTAGCTGGCTAGCCGCTAGCTAGCGCGCTAACCTCACATACGCACACACGCGCGCGCGGGGATATAAGTTGTCGCCGCCCGAGCAGAGCCCTGAGAAAAGCGGGCAAGGAGTGGACTCACGGCGGAGGCTGCGTGTTCGGGTCCCGGCGGAGTCCTACTCCCGAGTGCTGGAGGCCATGCGAACCTGCCCGGGCTGCTGCGCCGCGTCGTTCGGGGACCGCATTTCTCGGAGCAGGGGGCAGGTTACAGCGTGGGGCGCAGCGGCGGCGGTAGCGGCGGCGGCAGCATGTGCCCTGACCGCGCGGGGCGTCATGGGAAATGTAGTTGTCACGGCTCCGGCTGCGAAGTCACCCGAGTGGCGCAGGAAACTCATTTCCCAGCGTGCTTAGCGCAGAGGCAACTTCGTGGAAAGAGACGAAAACCCGTCGGGTTGTTTCTACCAGCATTTTCTGTGCTGCCGGCCCGCAAGTACGGTCGACCTTGAGCTATTAATGGCGACTTTTGTTTGTTTTACCTGCTTTAAACACAGCAGCAAACGCATATAGAAGATACTAACGAAACCAACAGTTAACGATTGAAAAACACACACACACACACAAACGAGCCTAAAAGTTCCAAGACGTGAACGTGACACTTGGCGCACGCCAGCTGCGTAACCACCTCCTGCAATGCGTGAGCTACGTCAGTAGGGGGCGCCGCAGCCCCAATGTTGGACCCCTCACGTTTGGGGAGGGAAGCTGACTAAATCCGCTTGGACCCGGACCCAAACAGCCAATAATAGTGCTATTTATCACAGCGCTTGTCAGCAGGAATTACATATGCGCCGCGGCACTGACACTTTTAGTCTGACTCCGCAAATAAACAGATCAGCCAGAACATTACGGCCCCTGACGGGTGGATTGGATAACAGTGATTATCTGGTTGCCATGGCGCCTGTCAACGGCGGGGGTATATTAGGCAGCGCGTGAACGTTTTGTCCTTGAACTCGATGCGTTCGAGGCAGCGTGAGCACTTGAGCGGCGGATGACCGGGTCAGAACATCTCCAGAACTGCAGCTCTTATCGAGGGTGGGCCAAGGAGGTAGAGGCAGTTAACTCATAATGCTGAAAAAGCTGATGCTGGTTCTGATAGAAAGGAGTCAGAACACACAGACATGCCGGTTTGTTGTGTGTGGGACCAGTCAGGGTTCCCCCTGCTGACCCCCGTCCACTGCTGGAAGCACCAACAATGGACACGTGCGCATCAGAACTGGACCACGGAGCAACGGAAGAAGATGGATGATGGATCAGGTTTTCTTTTACATCACGTGGATGACCGAGTGTGTGTGTGTGTATGTGCATCACTTACGGGCGTGTGTGTGATGCTTTGGACAATATTCTGCTGCCATTCATGTGGATGTTCCTTTGAGACCTAGCTAAGTGTTATTGCAGACCATGTCCACCCTTTAGTGGAAGCGGTATTCCCTGATGGCAGTGGCCTCTTCCAGCTCTTCATGCTCCCCGCCTCAAAAGCAACAACGGTCCAGGAATGTTTTGAGGAACACAACAACCAGTCCAAGGTTTTGACTCGGTCTCCAAATTCTCCAAACAAGCAGCTGTGGGACAATCAAATCCGGGCCATGGAGACTCCCCCTCACAGCTTGCAGGACTTAAAGGATCTGCTGCCAGATACCACAGCGCGCCTTCAGAGGTCTGGTGGGCTCTTGAGGCAAAAGAGAGACAGGTGGTCTTAATGTTATGGCCGATTGGAGAATACCATGATACATCTAATGTGAAGACCAAGGCACTCTTGTCGTAGAAAGAATATTTAAGAAGCCTTTATGAGTATGGCTAATGCACAGCAAAAGCTAAAAAAACAGGCACCGACGCCTTGTGGCACTCTGGCCTCCATCGGGGTGACAAACCAGAAGTTACATAAAATCAGGAAATATGTACAACAAAGACAAGTAGTGACATCCCACCCTAAACCGTACGAAACACCAAGCGGATATATGAACCGGAATGAAGTCCCAAAAATAACATGAAGTGGGAAAAAAAACCCAGTTTGAAACGACGCGTGTGAAATCAGCCCCCAAGTTACAGGAAAGGAGGGTAATCGCTGGCCTCATTTTAGTCTTGGATGACTTTCAGTCTGGAAAATCCAAAAAAAAGTCTCCCATTCAAAGAGACGTTTGAGACGGTCATGAGGTTCTCGGGACGTCCATCTCACGGGAACATGAGATCTCGAAGAAGAGGAGAGGTCTACGAATCTAAGCTCGTGGATGAACTGATTAGTCGGGAGCCGGAGGTCAAGGTCGCTGTGACGTTAAATCTGTCCGAGTACGTCAACATGATATCCTGAAGACTCCCCGAAGGGAATTTTTTTTTTCCAAACGTACACTTGAGAAAGAGCCGATTAGAAGTCAAAGGCCATGGTATATTTTTTTGGCATAACCAGTGCGCTGATTATGACAAAATTTAATTCCCGCGGAGGCTTAATTACAAATATTATAAATGGAATGGATGCAAACAGCAACTGGACTGGTTCGCTCAGTCTACGTCGACTGAGCGAACCAGTCTCGTACACGTAGTCCACTTGATGAATAAAAAGACTAAATAGAAAACGCGTTTTTTTTTTCACAGTATTATCCATAAAACTTGTATATTTTCCACTTTTTCCATCTCTGTTTGACAGTGCAACACAGACCGTGTCAATCTTATTGTCACGGTTAGTCGAGCCGGCAGACCCAGAAGCAGACCACACAAAGTCAAAGTTCAGGGGCGTTTTAATAAACACGGGAGGAAAGGAGAGGATCGGCGGTGTCGGCCTGGGGTGGGCACGGCGTGGGCTGGCAGGCGGGCGAGGCAGCAGGTAGCAAAAAAAAACAAAAAACAAGCCCACTGGGGAAGAGCAGAGAGCAAAGTCAAAAACACGCCGAGCAAAAATCAGGACTGGCAAGACGAGTTCCCAAAAAAACTGAGGTTCTCTAGAAAGCCAAGGCTAAACCTAAATTGCACACGCCAGCGAGAGCTTGTGGAAAAGATCCGGCGTGGCGGCGAGTGAGGTCCAAACATTTAAAGCCTCCACACACACACAGACACACACACACACACACACAGGCCAACACGTCCACTGACAGGGACTGTCGCTGCGTCCGAAATTCCATCCTTCCGCCCTAATGAGTACGCAAAAACAGGATGTGAGATTTTCTTTAGTGCGTCCGAAACATGAGTATGTACACAATAGTACGCACTATCCATACTCCTTCCGGAGAAATGTATTAGCATGGATTGATGGACGCTAGTTAAGCATGATAGGAGTGGTCACCATGGTAGCAACCATGGTAGCAACGTTCCCTCCCAACGGCAGGAAGTGCCGCGTGCGCTCTGAGTGGTACGTCCGAACTGATGCGTACTACTGATGTTTACTCAAAAGTGTGCCGACTTTAAGTGTACTTTTTGAGTATATACTGTTTAGTACTGCATTTAATTTTTCAGAGTAATCTTGTCGTCTCCCGTCGGAGAACCACTCCTGTTTTCATGTCCAACCCCATGTCAAGCCGGGTTCTGTGCTCCTTTTTTTTTTTTTCTTTGTCTCGCCCTGTTTTATTTCGATACCTCACCTTGCCCTGTGGTTTTGCCATAGCTATTTTGATTTAAGAGAGATCTAAGTTGTTTTTTTCTCACCTGACTGATTTTCTGTTGTTGTTTTTCCTTCCGGTGAGGGTGTAGCCTTCAGAGTGATTTTTTTTTCCGTTGATACTTTTCCGATTAAATGATTCATTTGTTCTTTTGGCCTTTTGAGTCGTGCGTTTGGGCTCGCGTCCTTGCTCGGCCACGACAACATGTCTCCCTCCCCAGTTCCAATGAAGGTTGTAGCCACAACAAGGTGAATGGTCCTGGCGATTATAAATATGGATACAAATGTATGAAATATTAGTACAGATACGGACATGTTTTTCTGGGGTAAATAAATGTGCGATGGATAAAGCGACAAGATAGTATCCTTGAGACAGTCTGGAAATAAATCAACATTTATAATAATCGTATTGAAAACACAAGAGGAAAGACGAATGCATACACTCGGGAGCCGAAAGGCGCTGTTCAAGGAGGTTAACGGATCTCTGTGAGAGAACCTCAGCTTTCCTAATTGCAGGCATTGCACAACATCCTGTATCCACCTGCTATGTGTTGGCGAGGACGCGAGCTCCCACTTAGGAAGAATTATGCGTCTGGCAAACGGTTGAGGCGAAGACACGTCCAGCAGCGCCACCCGAATTTCCGGTCGGTGGGATACCAAAAAAAAAAAATTGCAGTCATAAGGGTTCGGATCTGAACTCATAAGGAGCGCCGGCTCCAGAGTCCCAAATACCTTGGTGAGCTTCGGGCGCGCCACAAAAACATATGGAGGTGGTTGGCGGGGGATTTTTTTTTTTTTTTTTTTTTTTTGCAGCGGTTACACGTGTCACTTTGGTTCGGGTATATCTTGGCTAATTTGGCGTGAGCGCATTGAACTTTATAAATAACTTTGTATTGTAGGTGGCCGCGCCTCGCGCATATGGAAGAGGGGAGCGTCAATTTTAAAATATCTTTCCACTCACTGGCTGCCTCCGAAATTCCACACTTCCACCCTAATGAGCATGCAAAAACAGTAAGATTTTTTAGTGCGTCCGAAACATTAGCATGTACACAATTGTGCGCACTATCTATACTCATTCCGGAGAAATTAATTAGTATGGATTGATGGACGCTAGCTAAGCAGAAACTCCCCACAATGATTAGTACGTCCGAATTAATGCATACTACCAATACTTGCTCAAAAGTGTGCCAAACTTAAGTATACTTTTTGAGTATATACTGTTTAGTACGGCATTTCGGACGCAGCCACTATCTGATATGTCCACCCCCAAATCCCGCTGTCCCAAGAGTCTCTGAGAGGTCTGTCGAGATGGGGTCTACGGAGACCAGTTTTGTTGCAGGTCACAGGTACCAGACGTGGAAGGAGATCAGACGGCGATGGAAATAAACTGATCCGTTTTCTGCCTCGGGGGGGCGGTTTGGAAAGTGCAGCCCATGCGCGAACGGGGCAGAATCGGAGCAGGAGGGGGAAGAAAGGCCTTATTATTGAAGATCCAGGCAAGTGGTTGAAGCCCTTTGCAGACCGGATCCAAATTTTAACCGTGTCGGTGACGGCGAGGAGTTGTGAACCCAGAACAGGAGCTCGCGAATGTTGCAGGCCCAGAAATAATGACGAGAGTTAGGGAGTGCCGGCGCCGGCACTCCAACTTAGGGAGTTGGAGGACGGCCCTTCTGAGTCGCGCCGAACACCGTTAAGTTGTTTGTCAAGGTTAGGAAAAAAAAAAAAAAAGAAAGATTTGTTGAGAGTGGGAGGGCTGCCTGTCCCGGAAAAGTCCACCTTGCCTTTGTGGCTGAAAGTTCTTCCCGGAAAAGGTCGTTAAAAGGGGTTAGGAACAAATATTCCTAAATGCCCCCTCCTCAGCTATTCTAAAATGGAAATATTGACCGGGGAAGCGTCTTTGCCAGGCTTTTTTCTGGCTTGTCCCCTGACAGGTGACCGAATCTCTCCAAAAAGCGACAGTGTGGGAGGGAGAGATGAAGCAAATCGGCCTTGAGTTCTATTTTGAAGGTGTGTGTTGTGCCATGTACCCCCCCCCACCCCTCCGTGTCTCCTTGTGTGTGATCGTGTCCTTAATTATGAATCACTACCGCAGCGCTGGAGAGCACTCGAGGAGACCCTTTTTTTTTTTTTTTTTTTTTTTTTTTTTTTTACGATGACCCCGGGGATCTGTCTGGTGCGCAGTAAAGATAAAAAGTGACACGCCGAAGCCCTCTGATTTCAGTCGGCAGTCTGGCTGCGGAGATCCCGAATGAGCCTGACTTTATTTGGCACCTGCTTTGTCTTCCCGGCGGAGCGCACAATCCAGCAGTCTGTTGCGAACAAATCCATGTGTCAGCCTTTCAGAATCTGTGAAAAGAAGCATTGAACCTAAGCTACAATTCTTAAATGATAGAAGGTGCCCTTGGATAAACGCGCCTACGGTGAAGTTGAGATTTGAATCTTGGGTTTTTTGTTTCTTTGCATGCTCACATGGTCTAACTGATAGTAAAATGATGGAATCTCTCTTCTTCAAGCCTTAGGAACCACTCAATGAGTGTCCGTTTGTTCTTTAATTTGCCAGTCTAAAAAATGTAAGCGATTTTTTTTTTTTTTTGATTTTGGCAACGCTGCAGACGGTCATTCGGTGCATTTGAACAGTCCTTGTTGCTTAGGAACATTGCGAACTGAGTGAAATGACCTGCAGGGTGTCTGTGACGCCGCCGTGAACGAGCTGTTCGAATCCTTACAAATGTCAAAGGAAGGAGCTTGAGGAGCTTCTTTTATTAGGTCCTTCAGCGTAGGACACGCTGGACCCTCCTTCAGGAAAGGAAGGGGGAAAATGCCATCCCACAATCCCCTGCCGCGCGCCGCTCGGCCGCTCACAAAAAAACACGCGAGGGTGAAACGCCACCGGCTGAACGGCGCTGCTGTTGAACCCGAATCTCACCTCGGAGAACTAAGAGTTCTTAAGTTGAGCAGGTGAACTTCATGAGGATGAATATCGGGCAGGAGGACGAGCAGCCGCCCCGACCCTCCCTTCATCCCACTGTTGTTTTAACCGTAGCTTGGATTCCTGTATTGATTTTGATTCTAGTTTTAGCAATAAGCCCTTTTTTTTTTCTTTCCCCACCGGGATGCCTGCGTCTATGCGGAGCTGCAACAAACGACATGCTGGGCAGGGCGAAGATACACCATTTGTAGACCATCTTCAGAACAGCGTAGTTTCCCGACACGGACTCGATGTGTCCAAAGAGCGGTCGGATTCTCTGGTGACAGCGGCCGTCTTTCCCTCGGTCTTTAGGAATTCTCCTGCACATCTTTCCTCGACCATGCGACTTTGAGGAAAACTAGATAGCGGGATAGTTGGCAGATAGAGGCAACGCATGCAAATGAGACCGGAGTGGGCACAAGAAGTGACCCCCCCGAGGGCTTCAGGGGCTTTGCCGCGGCTCACCTGTGTGTTTCCGGAGCGCCCAGCGCTCAGCAAACATGTGAAAATGAAATGCAAACGCTCGTGAAGGAGAGCTGTGCGAGGCCCCGTGGGGGGGGGGGTGCGAGCTTGCAGCCTCCGCCACCGCCACCGCTCCCTCATGCCCCAACACTAATTGTATCCTCCGGATTTTTCATCCGCAATGATGCGCATTTAATTACGCTAACGCTCCTTTTTGTTGCCACGGGGGCGCGCGGCTCTGGCTAGGTGAGCTTTAACTGCTCGGTTCCAGAGAGCGACTGTGTTGGAGTCTGGACGCCAGCAAGATTACCGTGATGATTTACATCAACTCCTAGTCTCTGGCTTAATTTCCCCTGCCTCTGGTATAGACCGCCGCAGTGCCGTCTCCCGTCTGGAACAGTGAACAGACCACATAGTCGGCTCGAAAGTCCCAGCTTTGCCCCCCGACCTGTTTAGCGCGCAGTTTTAGTCTCTCATTAACTTCAGTGTGTCTCTCCTTTCTGTTTTTTTTAAAAATCCTCCATCGCCGTCCTGCCCGTCTCTTTCCAGTTCTTGCACGCTTACCTCCCTCGGTAAAAAACAAATCTAACATTTCCAACAATTTTCTTGGCGCGATAACGACATATTGTGGTCAAAGGTGCATATTTATATTCTGCGAGTATGCATGCAAGCTGCATACGGGGGTGGCTTACACTATGAGCTGAAGCAGGGGTGGACAACAGATTTGTTCAGAGGGCTGGACTGACTTAGATAAAATAATCAAAGGGCCCCCCATTGGACAGTTGAATTAAAACAAGGAAAAACAGAGTGCCGAATGACGACTTACTGAACATTCCAACAGCCAGTCCAGAAGGCCCGCGTCCTTTGTTCAAAACTTCCGATTAGAAATATTGACTTTCTCTTGACTCTGAAGTGACGCCGAAAAGATAAATACCTGAAAACAATCGACTTAAAGGCACTATTTAACGCACTATTTGTACTCAAGGAATACATCTGAGTGTGTGTGTGTGAGTGTGTGTGTGTGTGTGTGTGTGGGGGGAGGGGCCGGGGGGGCAATGGCTTGAGGAAGCTGCTTGTGACTGGAAGACTGCCAGGATGAGCAACCGCGGTGGACCTGCTGGGTGGAAGGAGGTGGAGATCCAGAGTAGGAGAAAAAAAGTAAAAAATTATGTGTTCTGGGATGCAGAAATTAGAAATTTGGGGAAAACGAGAGGCGTATCAGCTTTTGCACAGCGACGGGACCTTTGGAGGTGTGTTTGCTGAGGTGTCATGTCACGCTAACCTGCCCCTCACTCAGGCTTCATTTTACAAGTGCTCATGCAGTTGCTAACCCTCCCTGGAGGCTCCAGTCTGACAGAAAACATATCATTGCTTTCTTTAGGGATTGCTGAGTGTTTTGATGAGTACGGTATGTAACTGAATTATGCTTCGACCTCTGCTTTCACCCCATCTCAACTCGACTTAGCATCTGCGGCCCCCCCCCCGCACCATCAACATCATCCATATATGGGAATATCATGCGAAAGAATGCGGTTCCTCTCGTGGGGCTTCAGTGACTCCACGGAACCGCGGGTGGCCGCCGGTTCTCAGGTTTAGGTGACGATTGCTGGTCTGAGCATCAGCGGCCCCAAAGTTTTGCTACAGATGGCTGCAGCTTCACATTTAGGGGAAACACACTCGTGACGATCTCGCGGAACAGGTGATTCAAGTATATTGAGCTGCATATCCAGGAGGCGGTCGGCACCCGTGAAGATCAGAAAGAGCGACCCCCCCCGGTTCGATTCAAATTACTCAAAGCCTCTGCCGCCACCTCCGGAGCTCGACTATCTGCGCACCCATGAGCTACAAGACTTATCCTTCAGAGCAGGGCTGGGCAACGGCTTTTGTCCAGAGGCTTTTACTGACCCAGTTAAGGTTATCAGAGGGCTACTCACAAAACACTTAATGTTAAACTGCATGACGTTACAGATAGCGCTAATGGTGCGAATGGCTAACAGCGGCCCCGGAGGGTCTGGGTCCTCTTTTCAAAAACACAAGAACTTCTTGTTGACTTAAATAGCAGTATAGATAGATGAGTCTTTTTGTTGCCTTGAGCTTAGTCCAATTTGGGAGTTTCTTTTTTTCCACTGATGATGTTGCGGGCGAGATAGAGACGGTTCAGGGGCGGGATCTGGCCGTCGGGCCGGATTTCTTCTCTCCCCCATGTGCACTTTGGAGCGTCATGCAAGACGCGGGGCTGAGGCGGGCCACAAATGATGAAAGACAGATACAAAGACGAATATTCACAAATTAACCCAAGATGCCTGTTTTTTGTTTTTTTTTTGTTTTGTTTTTTTAACCCCAAGCTAGAATCCTCTCACTTCTCAATATCGTCTGGAGCTTCCAGGGAGGGTTAGCAACTGCATGAGCACTTGTAAAATGAATCGTCTCTGTAAACCTGCACCGAAACCAAACAGCATTCCGAAAGTAGTTCCGACATATTTGAACTTGCTTTTTCATACTTATTAGAATTCATTCCGTTATTAATCTCAGTCTGTTTGCGGTGCTGCTCGGCCCACAGCGTCTTTAGATATGCAGCTCTGGTGGCGCTTTTTCACATTTGAGGAAAATGACCTGATGATAAAGTCATCGGGTTTTGTTTTTTCTCATTTTATGCTTCAGTAACAGTGCGTTTGCATTATGATCCAATGTTTTTTTTTTGGGGGGACATCGATCCCAACAGTACAAAGAGCGACCGATATGAAACTCATCATGATTGCCCTTTAATATCCCAGTAGAAAGATGAACAATTTCACAATGAAGGCCATGGAGAGAGAGGGCTCCATAAATCTGAGTTTATCGTCACAAAACAAGACCCATACATGGGCAGGCGGTCAGATCAGGTAAACAGAGAAGCAGAGAATGGGCAGGCCAAAATCCAAAGTCCAATACATGTGCAAAAGTCCGTACAACAAGGGAACACGCGGAAGACACGGAAACACACAGAAAGAGACTCAAATGCGTGACGTCAGTCGAAAAGAGCGAGCGCAAGGACAATCTGTCAACGAGTGAAGTGAAGCAAAATCAAAGATAATTGATAACTCAACTGGGGAGCCACCTCCGATCTCGGTGTTACATGGGCTCTGCATCTGCCCCGCCCACTTAGGAGACCAGGCTCCGATGAATTCAATTTTGTGCGATTCCTTTTTCCCGCACCGTCCCCGAGGTAAAACTTGGACCCATTCATCACAGATCTGCAGAACATTTTCTGACAGCAAAAAGGTTTTTTTGTTTTTTTTTCTTCATATAAAACAGATCGGGGGAGTTCCATCTCTGGCTTTAGATACAAACTCTTTGGAGATGTGGGAACATTTCTGCGTTGGCGCAGTGCCAACAGTCCCTGTTGACAATCGAAACCCCCCCCCCAAAAAAAAGTTTGTGACTTTTCGGGGACAAACCCCGTCCACTTCCTGTTGATTGGAGCCACGACTCTTACCTCCATCATTATCATCATCATCATTATATCGGAACATTAGCAGTTACTATTATAGTTTTCATACCATTGGCACAACTGTCAGTGGAGTATCTTGTCAGTTCAGTAATTTTGATTATAATATATAGTATATACACAATATAATTCCGTAATATGTATATAAGTATGGACATACATGTGAAGTCCAGGGCAGAATCGTGGCCATTTATTTGCATACATTTGAATGAGGCTCATGAAAAAGTTTGAGGTGATTTTGGTCCTGGATTATGATGCCTCCTGGACACAAGGAGGACAAAAAAAAAAAAATACCATGATGTCTGATGATATTGCAGGAAGAATAGGGCATCATGGTTACTCAAAAGAGGCAGAAAATTGGTTTATTTGAACCAGCACCTCGCAACCATTAGTAGCGCCTTAAACTGATGTTAAAAAAGTATTACAACCTCACTGAAATCACTTCACATCAAGGTTGCTATATTCACCAAACATGAGTGTAAAATTCCAAAGTTTATACTTAATTAATGCATTTTCCCTTCACACCGCAGCCAACCAGCCCACCTTCCTGCATGACATGCCAACATGGCTGCTGTGTAAAAGAGCCCATCATCATGTAAAATGACATTTTTTTTTTTTAATGTACAAGCAAATTGCACATTTAGTGCTCAAGCGCAACGTAGCCGCTGAGGTTGCTCTGTCAGCAGCACGAGGACACCAGAAACGCGCCCGGTTCAAAATGAGAGCATCATCCACCCGGACCCATAATCACATTGAAGTGAGCTGGAGAGCCTCCCATGTTTACCATTTGCCGTTAAGTGGTTTTATGCAGCGGCTGAGAAGGTCCGCCTAAGTGATGCAAACTTTCAGAGTGCAAGAGTGTCGGCGAGCTTTGCTGTCTCGCCAGAATTATGCCGCACGGGTAAAACGTTCAACCTGTTTGTTCAGTCGTTCCCATCTCCGTCTGGCCCCCCCCCCCTCGCTTTTATGCCGTTATTAATAACCCCTGGAACAGGAGGACACGATGCCAGAGGACCCGCGTGGGGACTGACACGCGTAAAAAGTGGGAAGCAACAGTCGTGTCTCGCCTGGCTACGGGAGGCTGAAAAGCGCAGGGGAAAACGAATTGGGACGGAGCGAAGATGAAGACACAGGCGGGTTTGAAGATGAAAAATTGAAGAATAACAGTAGAAGAGTGGAGGCAAGGTTTGGAACGCACAGCTCAAGGTACAATGACTAACTGGCAAACTCCAAGGGAGAAAAAAAATGTCACAGTGCACATGAAAGGATATCCCCGATTCCCTTCTTAGGCACTGTTGAGGAAAGAAGCTTTGGATGAAATTCCTATTTTTGGAACACGTTGCAAGAACCTGAACGCACACATCGCTTCCTTCCTCTGTGAAGGCTTCAGGAACGTTTGAGGAACACAACAACCAAGCTCAAGGTGCTGACTCGGCCTCCACCTCGCAACTTTCAGGACTTAAATGACCTGCTGCTATTATCTTGGCGCCAGATACCACAGCACACCTTAAGAGGTCTAGTGGAGTCCAGGCCTCAATGGGTCAGGGCTGTTCTGGCAGCAAAAGGGAGACCTACACAATAATAGGCAGGTGGTCATAATGTTATGGCTGATCAGTGTATATGTATGTAACCTTGAATAAAAATGAGTGTTAGTGAAGGAGCAGCAGCGCTTCCTGCCTCCCTTAACACGGCTGAGGGGCCTTTGGGCAAGGCATCTCAGCAAATACAATTTCCAAGATTAATAAAGTTTTTTTTTTTCTGATTCAGATTCCAAAAATGATCCCTGGTTGCTGTAATGGCAGCTGCTCACTGTGTGTGTGCGAGTGTGTGTTCACTATCTGGATGGGTCAAATGCGGAGTCTTCAGTTCCCCTTTGGGATGAGTAAAGCATCATAAATTCAGATTGGACATTAAACTACTTTGCAAGCTTCTTCTTCTTTTTTATTTTTAAAGGCTCCAGGGAGGCGCAGTGACTGATGGGTAATCTTGCTTGACGGCTTCCTGCAAAGAGACGAGCCGAGCGGGGCTTTGGACCTTAACGTGGCCGGATGCGCTGCAGCTCGTGGGGACGCCGGTGAGCAAATGAGGGGCTTTTCATCCTCTCAGAGAGGCGGCTCACCAGACGCGGACTTAATGATCAACTGTGGGACAGACAATGGAGCTGGGAGGAAAGAAAAACATACAAAATGGAGCGGCCTGCATGAATAAAATAACAAATGACACGGCCTAACTGACAGCTGGCTGAGACAGAAGTCGCTACGATGGTAAACACAAACACTCTGAGTGGATGACCCATTTTCTCTCTCCCCCCACCACCTCAGATCTCCGTCTCATCTGACTTTCCTCCCTTTCTGATTTCTGTGTGTGGCAGAATGCTAGCGTCTTCAAATCTTCTTTCTTGCTGCGGGAAACGGCCTCTGAGCTCAGCTACGCGATGAAAATGGTAAGCTTTGAAATGGGAAAAAAAAAAAAAAAAAAAAGGATCTGAAGCGTGCGCTCTCCAGTGCTGATACGGCGCCTTGGAGATGGCCTCAACATGGGCTCTTGCTTTTCCCAGACGGGATTAGATGCAAAGGGTTGATAGGATCAAAAAACGCTTTCAGTCTTCTCGGTAATGAGTGAAAAGGTTGTTACCCGAAACGGAGAAATCGGCGTAACGCGATCATGTGTCTAACGGCACAGGGAATCTTCACAGTGGAGATAGCGGCGCTCTGACTTGTTGCAGAGAGATAGCATCGTAAATCGAAAGATACATAGATTAACGTACGCATGTAGATGTGGGGGATTAGCTCAAATGGTAGAGCGCTCGCTTAGCATGCGAGAGGTAGCGGGATCAATGCCCGCATCCTCCAGTGTCTGATATTTTCAACGTGTATATTTTCAGCACGAGCGAAGCTAAAAGCAGAGCCGAACCCCCTGCTGGTGCGCACCAACTCAGCCAATAAGGCTGATTCTGATCCAGAAACCATGGTCCATTTCTGCGCGTTTCGGAACCGCGGCAGCCAAACGAGGGGCCACATTTCAGAGCCCTTTTAGCGGAGGACAAGGAAACGCTGAAGTCGTGGCTACTTGTGCCAAACGCTGAAGGCAACGCTGCGGTTTTGGTTTGGACCCCGGCAGCAGAGGCAGTGCACCGAGGCTAGTTTAGCAAAAATAAATAAAAACAAAACAGACAGACAAAAAAACCCAAAACACATTTAAAAAAAAAAAGGCGGGAAAATGATAGCGAGACCGAGGGGAACCGGGCGCGTGAAAAAAAACACCAAGCCAAGTAAGCCAGGAGGTGGTTTAGCAGCACTGAGGATGGTGGACACTCGAAGAAATACGCGATAGTTCCAAAAATACTTTGCAAGCAAGCAATGTTGAAGGAGCAAGCGAAGCTGCTACAGCGTTGGATTATCCAGCAGAGCAGTGGAGTGCAGATCTGAGGCCTGCGCTACCAAGCTGGAGTTTCTCTGGGTTTTCCGCCTCAGGAAGCTAGTGCCCTTCTTGCCGGGGTAAATCACCATGGCAACTCGCTCTGAACGGCTAACCTGGTCATGTTCCGGATGAAGAGATCAGCGAGTATAAAAGCCCAGACCTCCTTGACCAATCGGCTCTCTTGGCTCATACTCTTAGAAGATCCTCCGACGTTGGCGCGGGTCACGAGAGGAGCGCTCTCTGGAATTTACGCATGAACGGAGTCGGCAATTTTATTCCAGCATCCCTTCCTGATTTATGCGGCGGCAAAAGTGCTGCTTTTGTTGCTTTTGGCCCGGAAATCGGTTAAACACACTGGTAAATGTCACGTGGCTGATATATTTTTATGCACATGCTATGATGATGACGATGATGATGAGGATTATTTTTTGCACTCATGTATGTAGTTATATACGTTTTACACATTCTGCATTTTTGTTCAGTTTGGTTGTTTTTGTCGATGTAGCTATTTAAATTATTCAGTTCTTAGCCTTTGCAACTTTGTTGCATTTCTTGCTACTCTCATATCTGTTTTTTACTCTTATCAGCTCAACTTACATAACTATTTACCATCCATCCATTCCAACTCTATTTGGTTGTTGTTCCACATTTAACATATTTCAGTTTTGGTTAACCAGTTATTGATTTGCACATTTTACATTTTTGTTCAATTTATTACACTCTTTTGTGTGTGTGTGTGCGTGTGTGTGGGGGGCGTTCTTAGCTAAAATTATGTGTCGACCTGCATTGGCGCTCACAAAGTCATGAGAGGCAGAATAACGACTAAAGGATCAGCTTTGGCTCCTCCCTCCGATAGTCACTCAGCGTGACTCCTGTAAACATCCGGCCACCAGAGCATTTAACGCAGTCAAGGAAAGACAACAAGCACCAGGAGATCTTAAAGGTAAACACAGACCTCCGTTTTCACTGAGTCCTCCCATAGTGTTGTCGTACATTCCCGATAACAACCTGAGCCTGTGAGTGCCAAAAAACGGGGAAAAAAAAACGGTCACGCCGCCTCGTCGCAATACTGAAAAGACGAAAACGCTTTTTGTTTCCATCGAATCTTTTGACCTAAACCGACTGGAAAACAGGAGACCACGTTAAAAAAAATACACCAGCACCCCTTTGACTAGTTACCCATGATCCTGTTTCCTCCAAGCCGGGCCAGCGAGAATGATGCCCCCCCCCCCCTGCCCCACCGTACTCAGACCGTGTCCCGAGTTAATTGTTTCTGCTGCCATTTTGCACATGAAACAGTGCTTCTGCACATTTGCGCTATTTTTAATGCTACATGTCTTTTATGTGTCTTCTATATACGCGTGTGTATATATATATATACACACGTATACACACCCCCCCCCCCCCCCCCCCCCCCCCCCCCCACACC